>CM062275.1:32054518-32094518 GCA_031216635.1 Dissostichus eleginoides
TGCGTGCGTGCGTGCGTGCGTGCGTGCGTGCGTGCGTGCTTGCGTGCGTTTGTGTGTGTATGTGTGTGTATGTGTGCGTGTGTGTGACTGTGTGTGCGTGTTACCGCAGCTTTGTTGTTTGATAGCAGTTTAAAGGGTCACTGCAGCGCCACTCACCTCCGGCCCAATCGACTCTGTTTATAGGTTCAGATTCATTAGAATAAAAAGGTTTCTTTGAAGATGTAAAGACACAATTATATAGAAGCTCAATGAAACACTAAAGCTGTTATGGTTGACAACGAGAGTGACTTTTACGTCTAAATATGAAGTAAATGTAAGGTCATTTGAATCAGATATCGAGAAAACTTTGTCCAGAAATAATTTGTAACGACGGATATAAGATAAAAAATAGTACTTATACTCAACATTGTGAGTTATTTTAATGTTTTAATTAACTATGCAGAGCCCTATCTGTCAAGACTTCAGATATTTTTTGTATCACTACTTATAAAGGATGAAATGATTAACAAGATAATCCGTCACGAAAAAACCGAATTATATTATATATACACATTGAATTATATTATTTAAGAATGATAAATATGAATAAATGGCTTTTGATAAGGTGCAGATTAAGAGCACATACAAACTGTTTAAGGTTCAGGGTTTAGACATATCTAGGTTAAATACAATCATAATGAATATTAGATACAAATGTAGTAAACAGTCAATACAGACATTGTAAATGAGTCTCAACGAATGAAACGTCCCTGAGTTTAATGTAAACAAATACACTAAATGGATTTCTTGCCGGGACATTTAATATTTTCCTGCGTAGGATTCACTGGTGCCTCAGCGTCAGTTTAATTATGAGTTGTTTCCAGAGGTGGGAAGTAGTGGAGTACAAATACTTTGTTACTGTACTTAAGTACATGTTTCTGGTATCAGTACTTTACTCCACTACTTATTTTTATGGCGACTTTTTACTTTGACTTCTTACATGTTGAACCCAAATACCTGTACTTTCTACTTCTTACACTTTGAACCCAAATACCTGACTTTCTACTTCTTACATTTTGAACACAATACCTGAACTTTCTACTTCTTACATTTGAACCCAAATACCTGTACTTTCTACTTCTTCATGTTGAACACAAATACCTGTACTTTCTACTTCTTACATGTTCAACAAATACCTGTACTTTCTACTTCTCACATGTTCCAAACAGGCTGGTTCCTTTAGTTTGAATGTGTGTTTGGTGGCGTGATCATTATTATTTAGAGTCATTGCGTGCCTATTGATTTGAACACGATCCGTGTATCCATCATTTCCTGGTCTTCTCTAAAGAAGAGGGACCAATGAAAACGTTGTCATGTTGCCGTTGTTCAGCATGGAAACATTCATTAGCTAACAATGACATTATTGTTCTATTAATATAAAGGGAGGTCAGGTACTCTTTAAAACAGCTGCTAGTTATGGGTACTTTTTACTGAAGTACATTTCAAAGCCCTCTTTACTTCTACTTGAGTAAAGAAGTTTAGTCAGTACTTCTACTTTTATCAGAGTATTTTTAAACACGAATATCTGTACTTCTACTTGAGTAAAGGATGTGTGTACTTTTGCCATCTCTGGTTGTTTTTTCCGCCACACGTTACAAAGACTTGTTGGTAAGTAAATACAATCAATTAAAAAGATGCTACCATTGGTCCTACCTTTGACGGAGGTGTTGGGCGGGGGTCCCTCCACGCGCAGGTTCCACGGCGGGTCTCCCCCGTTGGCGAAGTCTCTCATCTTCAGGTAGCTGATGGTGAGCCGGATGATGGAGGCTTTGTCCAGCTGAGAGGTGATGGCGCCCGGCAGCGGCAGCATCTTCGCCAGCTCGTAAAACTCAAAGTTCTCCTTCCCCCGCCGCGACCGCGCCGCGTCACGTGACTTCTCCTTCCTCAGAGCCTGCAGCCTGCACGGAGGGCAAAGAAAAAAGTGAATAATTCTGATTATGAAAGACAAGAGAATCACAATGCCAATTAACACTGTGGGTATAAAGGTAGGAACCAATGTTTGTGGTTAGAGGTTCCGCCGGAAGGCCATATAGTTTTTGACCACACGGAGAACACACACACACGGAGCACACACACACACACACGGAGCACACACACACACACACGGAGAACACACACACACGGAGCACACACACACACACACACACACACACGGAGAACATACACGGAGAGAACACACACACGGAGAGCACACACACACGGAGAACATACACACACACACGGAGAACACACACACACAGGAGAGAACACACACACATGGAGAACACACACACACGGAGAACACACACACACAGAGAACACGCACGGAGAGAACACACACACACGGAGAACACACACACACACGGAGAGAACACACACACACGGAGAACACACACACACACACACGGAGAGAACACACACACACACGGAGAACACACACACACACGGAGAGAACACACACACACGGAGAGCACACACACACACACACAGGGGATTACAAACATTTGCCAAAGGTATTGTGTGAACCGTAATATTGTGTATGGTGAATGAGAGAATGAAGCAAGTTAAATGGACACCAGTTAAAAAGGAAATAAATGGACTGTATTTACGTAACTGGAAACTTTGAATCGGAATTTTATTCACCAAACTGTGTGTGCATCAATTACACCAAGATAGCGGATCCTCAGAGGCGTAAAGCGTTGGCTTAGCCTCTACAGTTAATATTGAACGAAATGAAAGTTATGTGTAGAAATGAAACACATTTAGAGAAACTAGTGTGCTTTTTGGGGTTTTCCCTCTCCTGTAGTGTGTTCTAAAGGTTTATGTGCATGTAAATGGTCTGCAAAGGGTAAAATCCCAAAGTTCCCTCCAGAAACCAAGACCCAAGGAAGAGTGGAGGCATACGTCCTGTGGGCCCAGAAATACTACTTCCCATTGACTTACATTGGGAAAGAGACATCTGTGCATCAGTGTACATTTGTCGTTGTTGTTGCTAAATCAGTACAAACACCTGTATTTGATCAATAGGGTCTAACAGTTGTAAAATTCTCTCAAAGCCAAGTCCAGAGTTATTTTCTCTTTCCATTCATTAGTCAGAGCCGAGAGCGAGAGATCGGAGGCTTTAGTAAATATCCAAGAGTGAGAATATGCACGTTTGCAGATGAAATCACTTAAAGACTTTAGTGAAGTAAACTGCATCAAGAGACATCACCTTCTTCCCTTCCCTCCTCTCTCCTTTCCTTTATCCCTTCCTCCTTTCCTCCTTCCTCTCCACTCTATTACTTTATGTGAAATAGCTGCTCTGTTCATTCTCTCCCTCTCTTTCACCCTTCAACAACAACAACAGTGACGACCATACTTTCCCGCGGCCTCTCATCATCATCGGACGCCGTTATGAATTAACTCGGCAATAAATCAGCTGCTTAAAAAGCTCTGTGGGCTTCCTGCCGGCCACACACACACACACACACACACACACAGACACACACACAGACACACACACACACAGACACACACAGACACACACACACAGACACACACACAGACACACACACAGACACACAGACACACACACACACAGACACACACACACACACAGACACACACACACACACAGACACACACACACAGACACACACACAGACACACATACATACACACACACAGACACACACAGACACACACACAGACACACACACAAACACAGAGACACACAGACACACACACAGACACACACACACAGACACACACACAAAGACAGGTGATTAATTTTTGCCGGTGCAACAGTGTTGGAGGGATATGAGGAGAGGAGGGTGTAAAGAGAGGAGAGCGATGAGATGGAGGGATAGCGGACAAACACTTTGGAGGAGGAGTTGTTTGGGGCTAGAAATGAATAATGGCTGTCATCTGGCAAAGAATATCATTTTCATACTGTTTGTCATTTATTTATCAGGGAGAATAAACACTAAATGAGGAGAGGAGAGGCAAGGCAGGGGAGAGACAAGACAGGAAAGGAGAGACTAGAGAGGGAAGGAAACGAGGGGAAACATAGGAAATAAGAGGAAAGGAAAGGAAGGATACTATAGAAGAAAAAAGGAGAGGAAACAAGAGGAGAGCAGAGGATATGAAAATAGGCAAAAGGAAGCAAGAGGAGAGGAAAGGAAAGGATACTTAAGTAGAAGAGAGGAGAGGAGAGGAAGGATACTAAAGGAGACAAGAGGAGAGAAAACAAGAGGAGAGGAAAGGAAAGGATACTAAAGGAGACAAGAGGAGAGGAAACAAGAGGAGAGCAGAGGATATGAAAGTAGACGAAAGGAAACAAGAGGAGAGGAAAGGAAAGGGTACCTAAGGAGACAAGAGGAGATGAAACAAGAGGAGAGGAAAGGGGACTAAAGGAGACGAGAGAAAAGCAGAAGAGGATGTACACTTGAATTTTATTGATTTCAATTTCCTTCTCAAATTGACTCCCCTTTACTTCTTTGTTTTAAATTTAAAAGATGACATCTGTAACCCTTCCACATGTCGTCGCCCCCGAGCCTTAATTAACATTTAGTGCTGCAATATGTTTTGGTCTTTTGTTCTCATCGTTGTTACCGAACAATCTCTTTAGAACTTTCTCTCAAACTGATGTGCAACCTGAGCAACTATTGTTTGGGGAAAAGCATCTCAAAGGAGCAGTTTCATAGTGTGTGTGTGTGTGTGTGTGTGTGTGTGTGTGTGTGTCTGTGTGTGTGTGTGTGTGTGTGTAGGCTGACGAGGAGCAGCGAGGCAGATGGGATTTATTTGTTCCGCAAACTTGGAAAGGGTTATGTTGATGGACGACAAATATGTCTTCATGTACGTATGTTGTGTGTGTGTGTATGTTTGTGTGTGTGTGTCTCAGTGTGTGTGTGTGTGTGTGTGTGTGTGTGTGTGTGTGTGTGTGTGTATGAGTTTAAATGTGGATATGTGAGAGTGTGTGTATGCGGACAAGGAGGTGTGTTTGACCTTGACTCAAACAGACATATTTATCATGTACCGGCTGAGTAGGTAAATGCAACACTTGTGAACCGTGTGTGTGTGTCGGTGTGTGTGTCGGTGTCGGTGTGTGTGTCGGTGTGTGTCGGTGTGTGTCGGTGTGTGTCGGTGTTTGGGTCTTATAAACATGGAATGAAACCGTGTCGTAAAGTTCAGCCGGGTGACTTGATGGTGTTTTAAAGAGCTTGTCACGGCAGGCGAGGTGTGTGTGTGTGTGTGTGTGTGTTGACTGACTGTGTGTGTGTGTGTCTGACTGTGTGTGTGTGTGTGTGTGTGTGTGTGTGTGTGTGTGTGTGTGTGAGTGTGTGTCTGACTCAGCGTGCGTGTGTGTGATGTCGTAAAGTTCAGCGAGGTGGGTCGATGGCTTTTTAAAGAGCTTGTCAGCTCAAAGGAAGAGATATGTGTGTTCTGAATGTGTGTGACTATTTTAAGAGTGCATAGACAGAGAGCATGCTGGGAAAATCACTGGGGGGGTCAAGGTTTAACTTCCAGGTCAATTGGAGGTCAAAGTGGGCATCAGTCATGACAGCAGGACGGGCTGTCGTCGGGCAGATTTACCGACTGAGACAGAAATATCGGATTCATACAAGAAACAGATTTTTTAAACTCCACAGCTTCTCTGGATTATTTCGTTTCCTGAAGCTTTTAGTTATTTATCCAAACATTTGAAAAAGAGTTGTTACTGAGGATGCTGTCGTAAATATCCCTAAAATATAATCATCACAACTGTTATATTTACTTTGTCTGCGCTGAGTGACCGTTCAGTCCAAAGCACATGGAGCCATTTTTACCCTTGCATTTCAGTGCGTTTGCTGGAAGAGAAAGGCCTAACATCAGATTTGTATGCAAGAAAAGAAAGTAAAGTCAGCAAGTTATATTTTGTATAAGATGGAAGTAGACGAAGTACCGGAGCGAAACCAAAGTGCTATTACTTGCTCCAAAAACAATGAATGGTTAACATAAACAAATAAAGTTTGGCTTCTTGACGAATGATTCAAATCACTGACTGACTCGGATTATTGGACATCGACGGTTAATCAAAACCCATCCAGTCAGTTTCCTCTGATCTTATCAAAACAATTCAACATGTGTGCTTTTTTTTATTTTAAACTTTCATGTTGTGTAAACGAGGTCTTTTGAGGATGATTGTCGAACAAAGCATAAAACTTGTGGTAATGAGTTGGAGTTAATTAAGGAAAAAATGCTGCTCCAAAAACAAGTTAAACAATAATGAAAACAAGGTGTTTTCTCTTGAAATAAGTACAACAATCTGCCAATAGAACAAGTGAACATCAGCTTGGTGGGATCTCTTGAAATAAGAAGGGATGTTTAGATAAATCACATCTTGTAATTATCAGGAGAACTCATTTTGAACTATATTTTAACCAGAATCAGGAAATGTTGTGTTACAAAATAAGCTATGCACATGCTCAAAAGTTTTCTGTTTTCTGATGTTAGTTGGTGATTTTCTAATAAATATGTAAAAAAATATGTGTTTCATCTGAGATACGACTCAAAGTACGTGTTTTGACTTAAAGGTCCCATGTCATGGCCATTTCTAGTGATCATATTTCCATTGTTGATTTCAATTGTGCAATGTTCCAAACTCACATTGGTTTCTCATACAGCATCTCTGTAGAGTATGTGTATTCACTCTCTGTCCTAAACGGCTTGTTGGAGCTCCTGCCCCCCCCTCCCTGTGAGCCCAGTGGCCATCTGTGAGACAGCGAGACACAGCGAAACCCAGCCTGAAACACACACACACCCGCAGCCTGGCTGGGAGTTTGTGTGTGTGCTCAGGCTGAGTTCCGCGGTGTCTCGCTGTCTCGCCGACCCCACACCAGTGAGCCAGCTCACAGTGTCCCGCTCCTCGCAGCAGCGAGCCTCGCAACGTCCCACCTAGTGTGTGTGTGTGAGGAAGTCCGCGGATTGGTCCAAACGTAACGGCTCCGCGGACGTAACGTAACGTCACTATACCCGAAATACGTCACTATACCCAGGAAGTAAACAATGGAAAAAGAGAAATGTCCAACGAGGCGTTCTGGGGCAGCATAGACAGGTCTTTTCTGTGTTAGAGTTTTACTCCCTACAGGGTGTACTTTGAGGGTTTGTGACTCTGAAGACCGTTTACATGCAGAAAAAGCTACATAACACAAGGGGACGGGTAACAACCGGAAAAGCATGACATGGGACCTTTAACAAGATGATGCATTATCTAAAAACAAGAGCCTATATCTCACTGCAGTGTTACTTCTGAAGTTATGATGTCTTATATCAGGAGTAGAGACATATTCTGACTAGATATTAGACAAAGATACTTGGCAAGATTTAGAGTTTTTGTAACAGGTGTAATAAAGGGTTTTGATACCAGTCAAACCAGGACAACAGACACACATTTGAGGGGAAGACAACATAAAAGGCTAAACTCCTATTACAAAACCACACTTATTATTCCTGAGCAGCATATGCTGAAACAATTCATTTCAGATTGCATTGTGTAGTTACATCCTTCAGAGACCGAAGCACATTTATATTCCGCTCCCTTCTCATTCAGTTCGAACAGAAGTCAATTTTTGTCCAATTCATATTTCGGAGTAAACTCCCCGCTTAATTTGTTCTGTTGCGTCCAGATATCAGAGTATCTGTTTACGGGATCAGCTCATCCATCCCCAGAGGCCAAACTGAGAGGAAGAATAATTCAGAGTGCATTTAAAAGAAATAATCAAATCCATGCAGGAACGTCTGCGGCGAGATAAAGAAACACGGCGAGCAATATGAAGAGAGAGATGAAGGCGGGAGATAAAACTCAGGAAGGCTGCACGGTGGCCGACAGGGAAATCTGGGGGGGGGTTGAGGTCCTGACCGCTGATAAACATCACACACACACACACACACACACACACCTATACACACACACCTATACACACACACCCCTACACACACAGAGACTACAATTGGTGGAGTTTGAGGGCCTTAACAACTGATAGTAATCTCCTTTCTTTGTACACACAAACAGAGTTAAACAAATCCCGTACAGATTTGAATCTGTTTAGGATGGACGTGCAGATACGAAGTGTGTGTGTTAGCGAGAGAGAGAGAGAGAGAGAGAGAGAGAGAGTCAGAGAGAGAGAGAGAGAGAGAGAGAGAGAGCACTAAAGAAGAGGACGAGAGAGACATTTAATGAAGTGAACAGAGAGATTTACACAGAGCAACAGAATGGGAGAAAGAGGCTACACACTATGAATTGTTGTTTCTAAAGTAAACAGAAAACTTGCTATCATTTTTTAAAGAGGCACATATATGTTTCCCCTTTTCTTGTAGTGTGTTCTATAGGTTTTAGTGCATGTAAATGGTCTGCAAAGGCTAAAATCCCTCTGTATCTCCAGATGGAGTTTCTCCCCACACACTCCCCCCCTCGACACAATTGCATCCATTGGACCCCTTTGTTTACTTATGTAAAATAATGACATCACTATGTAACATTTGTACTTCTATTGACTTGATCCGACTTTTCAAAACAGGCACCTAGCGGAAGTTTAAGAGTTGCTTCTGTAGTAAGATGACATGACATAATATTGTAATGTATTCCAGATAAAAAGGAAGAGAAAGAGATGATAACTCTCTCTCCTCTGCTGCTCTCTCTTCTCTTCTCCCTCTGTCTTCAATTCAGCCAATCAGGTGACCCGCAGCCGAGGTTCCACCCCGTCAACTCCAGGGAGGACGAGGACACACACACACACACACACACACACACACACACACACACACACACACACACACACTCTGATGCATACTCACTCACACACACACACACTCAGACAAAAGGCCCTTCAGGAGGAGGGTAATTGCTTCCATGGCGATGGGAAAGGAAGGCAGAGAACAAGTGTCACTTTGGATTAAGCCCGCCTGCTGACATCGCCATGGCAAAGACACTCGCTGTGTGTGTGTGTGTGTGTGTGTGTGTGTGTGTGTTGTGTGTGGTGTGTGTGTGTGTCACTGATCAGAAGACTGAGTGCCAAAACCAATCTGCCTACTGAGGGAAAGAGGAGAGACAGATCAGGAGAGAGAAAGAAAGAAAGAGAAGGGAGTAAATAGTGAAAGAGAGAAGGGAAAGAGATAAAAGAGAGATGAAAAATGGGAAGAAAGGGGAAGAGAAAGAGTGAGATGAAAGTAATCTAAAAGAAAAAATTAAGCTAGGAGAAAAGGAAAGGTTGAGTGAGGTCATAAGAGAAAAGGGAGAGGTATCGAGAAAGGAAGTCTTGTATCGAGGATGAAGGCACAGTAATGGTCATCACGTGAAATAAAACGTGTGTGTGTGTGTGTGTGTGTGTGTTTCCTACTACTGGCCGCTCACCACTTCAGTGTGTGACTGAATCTTTGTTGAGTGTGTTTGTTTACAGTATGTGTCCAATAGTGAGTGTTTCAGCTTCTGTGTGTGTGTGTTTTTGTGTGTGTGTGTCCGACAGTCTGTTGCATCCGTGAGTGTGTGTGTGGTGTGGTGTGTGTGTGTGTGTGTGTGTGTATAATCCCCAGAATATCCAGCTCCACCTCCCGCTGCTAAACACACTCACATGCAGACACACAGCATCATTACAATGCTAATCATCCTCCAATAGGATTGTAGTGATGGAGGATCAGTGTGAACCCCGACTGAGATACTCTAAATCCCTCTATCACACTGAGAGGGAACGAGAGGAAGAGGAGAGGTGAGGAAGAGGAGAGGAGGAAAGAAAAATGTAGAAAATATACAAATATGTTATCACTTTTTGTCTAAAGTTTTTGTTCATGTTTTAAAAAGTATAGTATATTAAACAGTATGTGTTCTCCTTTTAAAGAGAACATGTCATTCTGCTTTTGTTCAATGAAGTCAACAGTACATTTTAAATGCATATGTATATATAGATGTTTGTTATGATTGTACAATGCTTTGACGATACTCTACGTGATCGAGGTCCTGCCAATGAAGCTTTTTGAATTTAATTGTAAGAGATGGAAGAAGAAGAAAACTAAAGGAGGAATCAAGTGTGAAGTCGACATTAAATACAACATATCTAAAGTGGGTTATTCCAGATGCAAACAAATAAACAATATGCTAATTTTCATGGCAATATGATGATAAAAGAATTTAAAATATAAGTCGCTAAGTATAAAAGAGACCATCTGCATGAAAAGAAAAAAACTTGATGTGAAAATTGGCTTGTTTGTGTGTGTGTGTGTGTGTGTGTATGTGTGTGTGTGTGTATGTGTATATGTGTGTGTATATGTGTGTATATGTGTGTGTGTGTGTATGTGTGTGTTTGTGTGTGTGTATGTGTGTGTGTGTGTGTGTGTGTGTATGTGTGTGTGTGCGTGTATGTGTGTGTGTGTGTATGTGTGTGTGTGTGTATGTGTATATGTGTGTGTATATGTGTGTATATGTGTGTGTGTGTGTATGTGTGTGTTTGTGTGTGTGTATGTGTGTGTGTATGTGTGTGTATGTGTATATGTGTGTGTGTGTATGTGTGTGTATGTGTATATGTGTGCGTGTGTGTGTGTGTGTGTGTATGTGTATATGTGTGTGTGTATATGTGTGTGTGTGTGTGTGTGTGTATGTGTGTGTATGTGTGTGTATGTGTATATGTGTGTGTGTGTATGTGTGTGTATGTGTATATGTGTGTGTGTGTGTGTGTGTGTGTGTGTGTGTATGCGCGCTAACAGGATTGTAGCTAACAGGATTGTAGCTAACAGGATGGAGGAAGCTGTAATACTGCTGAGGCTGTCAACACGAGTTTCCACTCTGTGAAAGATGTGTGTGTTCACTCTGCTTCGACTCATAGAGTGAAGGAGAAATGAGTCTGAAAGGAGTTAGCATTTTAGAAAACGTACCTGTCTTACCCTTTTCTCAGCGGTTTTTTTGACGTGTTTTTTGTTAGATGCCTGAAATAAGGTCTGAGGAGATTTTCTTAATGAATAACCCACTGGTGAATGTCTGAAGCTTCTTCTTGTCTTCAAACTCCAGATGCAAACAAGGAAATAAACCAGAATACTGAACGTTAACACTCTAACGTTAGCCACCATTAGCTTAGGGGTGTGGACGTGAAGTCATGTGACCATGCTGTAGTTCCTTTATAGCCCAACATTAGCGACCTTTAGATTAGCGGTGGTGACGTGAAGTCATGTGACCGTGCTGTAGTTCCTTTATAGCCCAACATTAGCCACCTTTAGCTTAGCGGTGGTGACGTGAAGTCATGTGACCGCGCTGTAGTTCCTTTATAGCCCAACATTAGCCACCTTTAGCTTAGCGGTGGTGACGTGAAGTCATGTGACCGTGCTGTAGTTCCTTTATAGCCCAACATTAGCCACATTTGGCTTAGCGGTGGTGACATGAAGTCATGTGACCGTGCTGAAGTTTGTTTATAGCCTAAAATTAGCCTCCTTTAGCTTAGCGGTGGTGACGTTAAGTCATGTGACCGTGCTGTAGTTCCTTTATAGCCCAACATTAGCCACCTTTAGCTTAGCGGTGGTGACGTGAAGTCATGTGACCGTGCTGTAGTTCCTTTATAGCCCAACATTAGCCACCTTTAGCTTAGCGGTGGTGATGTGAAGTCATGTGACCGTGCTGTAGTTCCTTTATAGCCCAACGTTAGCCGCCTTTAGCTTAGCGGTGGTGACGTGAAGTCATGTGACCGTGCTGTAGTTCCTTTATAGCCCAACATTAGCCACCTTTAGCTTAGCAGTTGTGACGTGAAGTCATGTGACCGTGCTGTAGTTCCTTTATAGCCCAACATTAGCCGCCTTTAGCTTAGCGGTGGTGACGTGAAGTCATGTGACCGTGCTGAAGTTTGTTTATAGCCTAACGCTGCGCACCAACGCTAAGCTAAAGGCAGACTCAACGTTTATTTAGTTAGTTGTTAGCATATTTTCATGACATAGAAGGTTCAGACATTCAAGATTGGAGTATTTTATATCGTCAAACAAAATCTATTCAGCTTGTTTCCGGCATCTAACCAAAACCATGTTCAGAAACCATTGACTTCCAGAAGAAGAGGGAAGAGGAAATGCTAAGTCTTGTCAGGGTTTTAGGACTCATTACGGCACCATTTGTTGTTCTCAGCTGCAGAAGAAAGCCTCACAAAGGTGTCTCAGTGCTTTTTAACTCAAGTTTAGCGTTGCTTTTTGCTTGGATGTGAGCATTATAGTATTGTATGTGCAGTGTGGTATAATACATGCACAAACAACAACAGCTGTTGCATGACACAATGAATGACAGCTGGAGTAAACTGCTTCCACACTCCATTAAAACACCAGATATGACTTTATGATCCCAGAAAGAGACTATAAGGAAGCTTTTGTGAACTGATGAAATCTACTGTTAAATCAAATATCAAATATTTATTCCGCTAAAACGGTGTGTTATTACCTGCAGCAGAGTGTGTTTGTGTGTGTTCACGGCAGCGGGATCTGCTTGCTGTCATGCTCGGGCTGAGGCTAAAGCAGCGTGGCAGGCAGAGATTGTTAAACAGATAGAAGGTGAGAACACGTCCAAACACTGTGGGACAATTTCCAAAATGTCTCAATGAGAGAAATGGAGACATCTGCGTCATAGAGCACCAAAAAGTATTAAAAACACATCAATTAGCCAAACTGTTGGTGGGTGATTAGCAGAGGAGGGAAGTAGTGGAGTACAAATACTTTGTTACTGTACTTAAGTACATTTTTCTGGTATCAGTACTTTACTCCACTACTTATTTTTCTGACCACTTTCTACTTTGACTTCTTACATTCTGAACCCAAATACCTGAACTTTCTACTTCTTACACTTTGAACCCAAATACCTGTACTTTCTACTTCTTACATGTTGAACCCAAATACCTGTACTTTCTACTTCTTACACTTTGAACCCAAATACCTGTACTTTCTACTTCTTACACTTTGAACCCAAATACCTGTACTTTCTACTTCTTACACTTTGAACCCAAACACCTGTACTTTCTACTTCTTAGATGATGATGTTTTTGTGCTGGTTTGGTTACTTCTCATTTATTTTGTTTATTTTATATTGTGTTCTTCAGAAACACTATTGATATATGTCTAGAAGTGACTCTTTAAAGTAGAGACACTACATACTGATATACACCTGAACATCAGCAGGAGAGGACTCTTTAAAGTAGAGACACTACATACTGATATACACCTGAACATCAGCAGGAGAGGACTCTTTAAAGTAGAGACACTACATACTGATATACACCTGAACATCAGCAGGAGAGGACTCTTTAAAGTAGAGACACTACATACTGATATACACCTGAACATCAGCAGGAGAGGACTCTTTAAAGTAGAGACACTACATACTGATATACACCTGAACATCAGCAGGAGAGGACTCTTTAAAGTAGAGACGCTACTGATATGAACCTGATAATATATATTAAATTCCCTGTTATTTATTCAGTAAATATCTATAATGTAATGTTTTGCCTCCAGACATTTCATTTCAGCAGTTATCTGTTTTCTAAGGAAACTTTAATGCGCAAATTCATTAATGCAGAATTAAGAAAAGCTCTCATGACAAATATGATAATAAACATTATGGGGTGATAATGTTAATTTTATGGATATGAGTTTAGGGTATTAATTACTGAAGATAAATGCTAACATGAATTATTAACACAAAAAAAAACACAACAGGAATAAACGCAAGGTTACAAATTACGATAAGTCGTCTTATAATTAACGGACTTTAATTTATGTTAAACATTAATAAAAATAAAGAATAAACTGAACACACTAATGGGTGAAACATTTATAAGCAACGGTGTAAAATCAATCTGGTGCTGCTGAGGTTTATATACTGTATGAGACCGGTTGTATATTAATGCCAAAAACAAATGTATTTATCAATGTTTTATCCGAAGAAAAAGAAAAGTTTTAAGACAAAGGAACTTATTTGTACACTACCATAATACTGAGTTCAGGTTAACTATTTTAAACTTGTTACCATATTTGTATTTGTATATTTATTCAGAGGGACAGCTAGGGGCGTCTAATGGAGTAGACGGATCGAACAGGTGGTCCTGATACTTCATAATAAATCCTTTAAAGGTCCCATGTCATGCTTTTCTGGTTCTGACCCGTCCCCTTGTGTTATGAAGGTTTTTCTGCATGTGAACGGTCTGCAGAGTCACAAACCCTCAAAGTACACCCTGTAGTGAGTAAGACTCTAACACAGAAAAGACCTGTCGATGCTGCCCCAGAACGCCTCGTTGGAGATTTCTCATTTTCCATTTGTTTCTTCCGGGAACCGCATGACGTCATGCGGTTCCCGGAGCCAAAATGGACCAATCCGCGGAGCTCCTCACACACCAGGACCTTTAGCGTACATTTTCAACTAACAGGGAGTCCCATTGACTTGCATAGAGCTCCCTGGTTGGTAATAGACGAGTTGGGATGGCGGAGAAATGCTCTCCGCAGACCCATTCTCGCAGCGTTATAAACCTTTTTCTTTCTCAATATCAAGCCACACTTATTGTTTTTACTTCGCCTGTGAGTGTTTGTGTGTGCTCAGGGTGAGTTTTGCTTGTTCTCGCTGTATCGCCGACCCGGAAACCACACCAGTAAGCCAGCTCACTGAGCAGCGAGCCTCGCAACGTCCCGACCAATCAGAGCACAGTGGGCTCACAGGGAGGGGGGGCAGGAGCTCCAACAAGCCGTTTAGGACAGAGAGTGAATACACATACTATACAGAGATGCTGTATGAGAAACCAATGTGAGTTTGGAAAATTGCACAATTTAAATCTATTCTAGTAGACCTCAACAATGGAACTATGATCAGTAGAAATGGCCATGACATGGGACCTTTAACTATTTTTTGTTCTAATTCGACCAAAACTTGACCCAGTTTCAGATTAAAGCTATCTGTGATCTACTACTGGGATATATTTGCAGCTATCATGCCTCCAAAGGTGAACAAGACGACTGCTAGCTTAACCAGTAGCACGGTTGAGGCTAAGGATCAACGCGACAACATGCTAGAGGACATCCGCAGAATTGTAAGGGAAGTGATTCAAGATGAAGTTTCCTCGCTCAAGACAGACATTCAGCTTGCAACCAGCTTGAAACCAGCTGAATTGGATGAATGTAAGACTCAACTTGCTGATCATGAGGAAGGGTTAAACACCCTGGCCGCCCGGATTGACTCTCTGTATATTTATTCAGAGGAAGAATGCATATATGTACTTTGCAGAGTTGTCCAATATTGAAATTGTTGTCTATCAGTAACGTTAGCGTATTCTTAGCTAAAAATGCTAGTAAAATACTGCCATTATCCGATCACTGCTGCACACACTGATCACATTTCCCAGACGAAATCAAATACACACGAGTAAATGTACGTTACATTGTGAGCTCCATCTCCCATTGACTTTCACTGAAGCCCTGATTGATTCGGGGCTTCGTTTCCTCGTCAGGAGATAAAGGAAATGAATATAAACAAAGCAGATGGATGGAGAGAGAGAGAGAGAGGACGATCCCACATGCTGAGGGGCAGAGAGAGGGATGATGAAAGAGGAGGAAAGAGGAGGAGACATCTGCACCTTAATCAGCTTCACCTTCACCTCCTCTGAACTCACTCCCTTTCTCCTGACACTCCTTTAGTGTTCCTACTTCCTCCTCTCCCTCTCATTTCATTTGTCTAACTTCACTTGCTGTCCTTTCCTACTTCCTCCTCCTCTCTCCTAAGACTCCTCCAGTCCTCCTTAATCAATTACGTCTATATTCTCCATCTTCTTTCTCGTTCCTTCATGTGTCCTTCTCTTCTCATTCCTCCTTTTTCCCAATTCTTATCATCTTCACACACTTTTCCCTTCCTATCCTCTCCTCCTTTCCTTCCCCCTATTGTCCCATCTCCTAACTTCATCTCCTGCCCCCTCCTTTTCTCTCCTAGAGAGATGTTGCCTCTTCCCCACCTTTACATATTTATTATTTGTAGTTATTTACTCTGTTGTCTTTTCCTTACATCCTTTCTTTCTTATACTTCCTTGCTTGCTTGCTCTACTCTTTCCTTCTCTTCCTCCTTATTTTCCTTCCTTTCCTTATGTTTTCCTCTCGTACATTTTCTCATGTCTTTTATTTCTTTGTTATGGTTTCCCCTCCTCTTCACTAGTGTACTCTCCTATCCTCTCTTTCCCTCCTGCATGTTAACTCCCTTTAACTCCTCCGTCCTGTCTTCATTCCATCCTTCGTCCCCTCTATTCCTTACCTCTTTTTTCACTTCCTTCCTTTCCTCCTTCCTTCCTTATTATTCCCTCCTAGGCCCTTCCTGTCATTGATTCTCACTCCTTCCTTACCTCTTTCCTTCTCTGTCTTCCTCAACTCCTATTCCATTATCCTTATTTTTTCTTGTCACCTTCTGCTGTCCTCATCTCCCCTCCTCTATCCTTGTTTCCTTCTCTATCCCACCTCACCTTCCTCATGTCTTTCCTTTGGTTCCTCTCTTTCCTATTTCTCTGTTCCTCACTCTCCTCTCCTCTCCTTCCCTCTCCTATATATCCTTCCTTCCTCTCCTCCCTGGGTTCAGTGGAGTGGAACAGTTCAGTATTAGCTCTGAAATTAGCAGCAGCCCCTCGTTAAAGAATTGGCAGGAGACACACACACACACACACACACACACACACACACACACACACACACACGCACACACACACAGTGTTAATGGTATCAAAGCTGCCACCTCCTTGGAGACACACAATTACTCTCACCTCTCTTTCTCTTCATGTCTTTATCATGTCTTCTACTTGTCTTTCTTTCTCCTCAATCCTTTCTCTCCATCTCCTCCTTCCTCTCTCATTCCTTGCTTCCTCTCCTTGTCTTTCTTTAACCTTCAAACAAAGACACAACTCTCTCACTCATCCTCTCTGGATGAAAGCCAGCAGACAGGGAATGAGTCTTCCTCCCTAGAACCTCCATCTTCATCCTCACTCCTCCTTCTCCCTCCTCTCCTCCATTTCTAACATTACAACTTTCCTTTCCTTTCCTCACTTCCTTCCTTATTACCTTCTCATTTTGTTTGTTTTATTGACATTTTATTCTTCCATCTTTAAATTATTTTATCATTTATACATCCTTCTCTGTCCCTCTTTGCTGTGCCTCTCTAATTTCAATTTCCACTTTATTTTCCAGAAATATATATATCTAATTTTCCCTACATACTTCCTTCTACTTTCTTTCCCTTTCTCCCTTACTTTAAGGCCCTGACACACCAAGCAGTCACCAGAGAACTCGCCGACGCTGACGCCGACTGTTGCGTCGCCGTGTTCTCCTGCGTCTTGGCCATGTGTCGCACTGGAGCACACCGCAGAAGACTTCAGCAGAAGACTTCAGCCGAGCACGTACGCACTGCGCATGCGTGAGTGGCAATAACTCTCCTTACCAGCAGGCGGCGGTAGTGTGTATTCGTCATTCAAAAGAGGCAACAACCGGAAGACAGAGAAGAAGAACAGACAACAAATAGCGTGTGCGTTCTTAAATTGTTTGTTTACGTCCCTCACTTCCGTTTCGCTTCTCATGCACTGATTCGCTAGCTGAACAGCCAATCAGAGTGATTTCTTTGGCCGACTGCCTGTGGCCGACGCGTCAGCCATGAAAGGCCAAATAAGGCGTGTCACGGCCGACGGTGCGGGACACACCAAATTGAGTTTGGGCGACAGGGCACGCTTCGTCGTCCGACTAACGAAAACGGCCGATTTCGGCCTGGTGTGTCAGGGCCTTAAGAGCGAGCCACTTCAGGCTAGCTGTTTCCCTCTGCTTCTGTTTTTTATGCTAAGCTAGGCTATCTAGGCTAATTCTCAAGCTAAGAAGAGCCGTAAAGCGTTCCTCAAAAGTTGACTGTTTTTATTTCAAGTTAATATTTCAGCAGTGCTCATTAAAAGATGCTTAACCATTAATAATGCCTGTTGCTGTGAATGATTGCACACACACACACACACACACACACACACACCTGTGGCTCAGATAACAAGACGGAGCATCACAGGATGATTCGGAGTCAGGACCTGACAGAGGGACGTCTCACTCTGTGCAAGTTTTTTTGTATGTGTGTCTGAGGTGTTTATGTACTTGAGGTGTGTGTTAATGAGAAGCAACGAGGTAGTTGGCAGAATATCACACAAACACACCCACACACACACGTGGTGTAACCTCTCCACAGGCCTCTGAGCTCTGAAGCACTAATTAGTTTGGCAACAGAGTCAGAACAACACACCTTTGGCCTAAAGCACCCCCTGCAACCACAACACACACACACACACACACAGTACAGACCTTTCCAACATCTTTCCAGTTCAAACTTTCAAACATACTTTCTGCTGCTCAAAAGTTAGAGCATCGACCAAACACCCAGAACAACTTTATTTGATATTTAATTTATTAATTGCTTTTCATTTAGGTGCAAACACGAAATGACCCTGATATTTACCTTAATCTTGCCCGTTATGACTTGAAGAAACTATTTATTTTCTTTACGGTTTTATTTTAACTCAAAATAGTCGTGTGCAGTCGCCAACCCTAGCATCCAAACAAACATCACTGTTAAAGTTAATTATGGAGCACATTTCTAACTTAGCCACCCAGCTAGCTATGCTAATGGTACCTTGGCCTTCCCACCTCTCTTTCCAGTTCAACCCAATGGTCCAAAAGGGTAAATCATTTCCCCAAAAAACAACAAGGCAACCCCCAAAAAAAGCCAAACTCAAGGCCTTGGAAAGGTAGTCCATGAACCGCTTGAAAACGTCTTGTATTTTCCTCCTCATTTAAAAAAAGTTAAATATTACCTTTGCTTGTTTCACCATCATTCCAAAATGTTCCTAATTAATAAAACCGATATGAATACATTTGGCGAAACTTAATGAAGCGCTCTTATCAATCAACCTAAACTCAAACTGCACAAAGAGACCCCTAAATATCACCCTGGAACCTCTCAAAACGCACAAAAACTACAACACACATTATAACACAAACACCCTTAACAGTGTACACAGACTCACACACACACACACACACACACACACCTGCTGGGTGCCACCCTGCTGCCTCTCTGACTGTGATTGATCAAAGCAGGTTACAGGCACCTGGTGCTGAGGTTACGCTGAAAAACACACACACACACACACAAGCACAACACACACACCAAAATTGACTCCATCCATTATATATGAGGTTAACACTAAAAGGAAGACTGCTGAAGACCGTATTGCCACTTTAATAGTGCACACTGATATCGGCATATTCAATCTTCCGATATTTAGTGACTGAGATAATATGCCAAACATTTGGTTTAATCCAAATTACAATACATCACAAACACATCACGCCTTTGTGTTTATTTTCCCTTGGTGTCCCTTAAGTCTGAACAGTCTCTTCTCAACTATCATTCTCTCTCCCTCACACACTCATGATATCTCTGTCTGGTTTCCTCTCTCTCTCTGTGTGTGTGTGTGTGGTGTGTGTGTGTGGTGGTGTGTGTGGTGTTGTCCTCTCGCCAGAGATCTTGTTTGTACAAAGCAACAGAAAGCTGAATAATTTATGCTAGATGCAGTTCACAGCACGATATCTCTCTCACACACACACACACATACACACACACACACTTGCTACACCTGTCTCTCTCTCACCTAACTTCCATTCCTCCTGTTGTTGTTATTGTTGTTGATGCTGTTGTCAATAATCATCAAGAACACACGAGCTAGACAAGAAACAAAGAATAGAAAGGAAGAGGAGAGTGTTCGAGCTGATTGGTCCAAAGCCATGTGATAACACACACTCGTATTCATGCACAGGGTTTGTAAATTACAACCAAGACAAGAGCTAGATATCATTGTCAATGTGTGTGTGTGTGTGTGTGTGTGTGTGTGTGTTTGTGTGTGTGTGTCTGGAAGAGCGATGAAATAAAAGCCTGTGAAGAGAGGAAATGTCACTTATCGCACACGCTAATCACTATTCATATTGTCCGCTCACACACACACACACACACACACACACACACACACACTATATTCACTACACTGTGTTCTATTGCTGCCCATAAAAAGATCACCAGCCGATACAGAGATGCAGACTGGAGAGAAATGCACTACACTGACTGAATGACTGGACAATAAATGACTGTCTGACTGACCTATTGACTGGGTAACTAACTCCATGAGTGACTTACCGTCCAAAAGAGTCTTTCTGTCTGACTAACGGATTAGTTGTGACTAACCAATACAAAGACAAATGAAGCTCAGCTTTGCCTTGTCTTATTATGCTGCTGCAACACAAACATTTCCCAAATTAGGATCAATAAAGTACTTCTTATCTTATCTTATATAATATGCTGATTACGGGCGTCCATTCTTAGTTGAGCAACTTCATTTTGAAATGATCTTCAAGCCAATCATTGTGCTGTTATCCTCTCTCCTAATGTCAGCTGCCATTCAAGGTGTTAACTCTGCTGCCCTCTTCCACCCAATCCATCTCAGTCATTATATCCAATCAACTTCCCCCCATTCCAGATATTAAACATCCTCTATATCCCTTCAACATCAAAACTATTCTGATTTCTATCATCTTGTAAACATGTCAATAAATCAGTTTTATTCAAACAAATCTAGATTGAAATGGCGCATTATCTTTTGAATGGTATAGCAAAGGGTCATCTCGACTTGCTATTTGTTAAAACACTGCAAACCACTGATTGTTTGGAGAGATTCGTCAGAGGGACATGCTACAAAAACCCGGCATTTTTAAATAGTGTTCACAGTTTTGTTATTCACTCGATCCAAGATGTTCTGCCCGCACAACTTAGCCGTACGATGGACAGTCCTGCTTCTGTTTGGTAGCAAATGAAAGGATCCATCGAGCGTCCCAATAATAATCTCTCCCACACCATTGGATTATTATGAAAACTAAATAGAGAAAATAACCAAGTACATTACATTGCATTTAGCTGACGCTTTTATCCAAAGCGACTTACAATAAGTGCATTCGACCAAGAAGATACACACTTGAAGAAAACAGAATCATATAAGTACATCAGGCTTCATAGAGCCAAAACATTTCAAGTGCTACTCAACTGGCTTTAGATAAGCCAGTCCTTTGTTAGTCATTCTATCGCTCGAAGTGGAGTCGAAAGAGATGAGTTTTCAGTCTGCGCCGGAAGATGTGTAAGCTTCTGCTGTCCTGATGTCAATGGGGAGCTCATTCCACCATTTTGGAGCCAGGATAGCAAACTGACGTGTTTTTGCTGATGGGAACTTGGGTCCCCCTCGCAGTGCGGGTGCAGCGAGCCGTTTGGCCGAGTGCACGTGCTGGGGTGTACGGTTTAACCATGTCCTGGATGTAGGAAGGGCCAGATCCATTCGCAGCATGGTACGCAAGCACCAGTGTCTTGAAATGGATTCTAGCAGTTACTGGAAGCCAGTGAAGTGAGCGGAGGAGCGGTGAGTCGATTCAAACATAGCTGTAACATACCAAAATATGTTTTGTCTGGTTAACTGATTTCTAACTGACTGGCGCTTGAAAACAGACACAACTTTTCAACCAAATTCTTAAAAGACAGGAATCTTTCCCTAGTTTTCACAATAATATGTTAGGATTACTCTTTTCTTTGGTTGCTTAAGAATTGCATTAATTCCTTTTCTTCCATTTCAATGTCTTTAAACACTCTGGGGAGTAGAGGATTACAAACAGAAGACTAACAAAAGGAGGAAGAGGATGTAGAAGTTAACAGTTCAGAGGGTTAAAGTGAAAAAGGGTTAGAAAGTGATGATGGATTACAACAGCTAAACCAAAAAGAGAAAGAAGAAATTAAAGCACAGACTTGAAGGAGGTTAAGAGCGGAGGATTGGAAGGCAATTAGCAAAGGAAAAATTAAGGGAGAACGGAAAATGACATAATGTGAAGCAAACAGAAGCGAGGATGAAGAGGAGAGAGCGGTGAATCAAAGGCTGTGGGAGGCAGAGAGGAGGATTAGCATAAACACTCCTCGTGCTTTTGTTGCTGCAATTAGCTTCAATAGCTTTTAGCTTTTCACACTCACAATGGCTGTGTGTGGGCGAGAGGAAAGCTGCACGCTATGATACCACGAGTGTGAGGAATATAACCCAGAGAGCTGAGCACCAGAGGGGTGTCGAAACAGGGCCAAACCGGGCCAAACAGGGCCAAACCGGGCCAAACCAGGTCCCATTGGACTGGTGTGGACTCACAGAAAGCTAACAGATGCTAAACTGGGCTTTACGTGTGGGGAAATTACAGACAAATTTAAACTCAAGGCCACAAAGGTCCAACGTTTACTGATTGCTTAGTGAAAGGATTAAAGCAAAACGTGTTTTTCAGTGAGAGAGGAAACACTTTTTCCAAATTGAACCACAAAAGGCGTATACAGTATAAGAATACACGTTTTGAACCAAACTCACCCACAACTAACTTTTCCAGATGTTTCAGAATCAGCTTTGTTGACTTCATACTGCCTGTGCTGCAGCACCTCTTTTCACCCTCTGTCTGAAACCAGAGTCCAGTCTGCTCTGATTGGTTAGCTGGCTGGTTCTGTTGTGATTGGTCAACCTGCTTAGAGATGTCCCGCCCTTTAGATTATGAGAGACAATGTGTTTGAGCGCTAGCCAAGAAACTACACACTACAGGAAAAGGATAACCCCCCAAAAATGTGAAGACTCAAACATTTTGCAAAGTTGGTAAAAACCATCTTCCATAAACAGTTACATGTCTTTGTCTGGCTCAGTCTGAAGAAGCAGTAGACATGTTTGGGCATTTAAATTATGTCTCACAGTTTTTCTCTTTCTCTCACACACACACACACACACACACACACACACACACACAAACACACACACACACACACACACACACACACACACAAGGGTGAGTTTGAGTTCTTAATCATGGCAGGACCCGGCAGACTCACTGGAGCTTCCAACAAACACAGCTGGCCTCCTGCCTGACCTGCAGACACATTACAGCCAGATGGACCTGTCTGTGAGTGTGTGTGTGTGTGTGTGTGTGTGGTGTGTGTGGTGTGTGTGTTGTGTGTGTGTGTGTGTGTGTGTGTGTACAGTATGTGTGTGTTGGCGTCTGACACTCGTCCTTGAATGAAGACGTGATGGTCATAGTGTGTGTGTCCATGTGTAATTCGTAAAATGAAGATGAATCTGTGTGTGTGGTTGTCTCAGTGTGTGTGTGGTTGTCTCAGTGTGTGTGTGTGTGTGTGTGTGTGTGTGTGTGTGTGTGTGTGTGTGTGCTAACTAACTGGACATCCCATCAGCAGAGCATCTGTGATCTCGGTCCAGAGGGAGTTCCCTGTCAGCCGGACAGGTTCATACACCCACAGACAGAACAATGGAAAACCGGAGGAAGTGTCTTTTGTCCAGCAATGATTAAGAATTTACACCAGAAGGTGTGTGTGTGTGTGTGTGTGTGTGTGTGTGTGTGTGTGCTACAGGTAGCATTACTGAACAGGTGTTACAATGTGTGGTTGTTATAGTGTGTGTGAATGTGTGTGTGGGTGACAAAGAGAGTCAGAAGCAGTTGTTTGTGTAGGATTTGTCCTCAAACTATAAATCCCAGAGACAGACATCAAGAGGTGAGGAGTGTTTCAAAGTGTGTGTTTAAATTGAATATATTTTATATGTATTGTTTTATATATTTTAAATATTTGTATGTTGTTTTGTCGCCTACTTTTACCTCAAAGAGCTAGTGATGTGAAACGCAAATACAGACTATAAGAAAGACCTTCAATATCATATATTGTGAAAAGAAAGATGGGTAAATAGCAAAAGAAGAATTGAATTGTAAAGCTTTAGAAGAAAATCATTATATAACACATTCTGTCTTTATTGAATCTTATTAAAGATTATTTAATCAAATTCATGTATTTTATATTTTACCCTTTCGTTATCCTTAGAAATGGGATTAGCAGCTTATGTGTGAGAAATAAATCTTAACGCAAGGTCCATTTAGAGGATTCTTTGATCCATATCTCACACAAACATGTACTGTAACTTAATAAGTGTTCTTCATCACTGAGACCCCCCTGTTTTACTGCTGCTGTTGTAAATACTCTCATAAACACCAGTTATCAGAAGTGTTGCACTGAAGTTAAATGTCAAGGAATGAAGTAATTGTCCTAATAAACCAACGACTGAAGACAATGTAACAAACCAAAGGTGGATAATCCTCTTCTCCATTCAATTATGCACTCAAGCACCCGCAAGCAAATTATTCTCCATTCAGTTTATACACTAAGCCAATTAGTAAATTACCAACAAGGAGACAAGGCGTTGTAAATCATTAGCACACCAACGAGCCGCTGTTTCATTAGCACACCAACGAGCCGCTGTTTCATTAGCACACCAACGAGCCGCTGTTTTTATCCACACAGCGGTTTAACCATGGCCAGTAAAACGCCTCTTTATGCATTTCACCCCGTTTGGTTTTCAATCCCAGCTAACGCCGCCTCACTGGAAACTGTGCAGCTGATAATTAAAGGACTCTATAAAAACAGTGAAGCAAACAGAGATCGATCCAACTTAAAAAACTCTGCTTTCATTCGGATAAACAATAAACAGATGCTGATACTCAGGGGCGCAGGAGAGAGTTTTGAAATGATATCTCTATTGCATTTCAGTCAGACAACTCACGTGTTTCTTAATATGTTTATTAGAAGCAGCATATAGTTTGAGTTTGGCGTCTAGGCTCGGGCCTCATCACTCCACAGATTTACAAAGAACATTGAGTGATGATTAGATAACTATCCCCCGAGCCTACAGGTGGAAGCTGGGGTGGAGCTGGGGTGGAAGCTGGGGTGGAGCTGGGGTGGAAGCTGGGGTGGAGCTGGGGTGGAGCTGGGGTGGAAGCTGGGGGTGAAGCTGGGGTGGAGCTGGGGTGGAGCTGGGGTGGAAGCTGGTGTGGAGCTGGGTTGGAAGCTGGGGTGGAAGCTGGGGTGGAGCTGGGTGGAAGCTGGGGTGGAAGCTGGGGTGGAGCTGGGGTGGAACTGGGGTGGAAGCTGGGGTGGAAGCTGGGGTGGAGCTGGTGTGGAAGCTGGTGTGGAAGCTGGGGTGGAAGCTGGGGTGGAAGCTGGGGTGGAAGCTGGGGTGGAGCTGGGGTGGAAGCTGGGGTGGAAGCTGGGGTGGTGGGGGGGCAGGCGAGCAGCAGCAACATGAAACACAGCAGTAGGAACATGAACGTAGCAGTAGCAAGTGAACACAGCAGCAGCAGCAGCATAGCGAGGCAGACGCAGGAAGACCTGGCAGCTTAAATAGAGCGGCATGTTTAGGAGAATGTGTTTGGTTGGGTGTAAGAGGGACGAGGCGCGTCACGTGTTAATGTACCATTGGTGCTCGAGTTGACTGCCTGAACTAGCTCGCAGGCTTCGCCCCATTGGTGAAAGAAGTTGGACATCTTACTTCAGCAAAAGTAGAAATACCACAGTGTACAAGTCCTGCATGTTGAAAGTAAAACATATTACTATTCTACTATACTTAAAGTTGCACAACTCTTTATCCAGAATTGCCATTTTCCCCAAAAATATGTGTTTATATGACTGAGTTATAATAAGGGATCCAATATTGTTTTATATGTTACAGTGCATAAAGCTTGAGCTAACCTTAGTGACTTGTTTTTACCCTAATAACAAAAGTATTATTTCATCTAAACTTTAAGTTTGTTAAGTTAAGTTAAAAGTAACCAATGAAAAAAGTAGAATATCTACCTGCAATGTGTAGTGGAATAAAGTAAAAAGTGGCATTAAATGGAAATATGCTAGAGTAGTACTAAAACATTGTACTTAAATAATGAGTAAAATAACTAAGATAATAGTTTAAGTAGCATCATTTATTTAACTATTAGCAGCTGAGGTATAGTCGCACGCACGCACGCACGCACACACACACACACACACACGAGAGAGACACACACAAAGGTATGCAGGTGCAGGAAAAGACAAACCCTCACACATCTCGCCTGTCTATCACCTTGGATCAGGGAGATAGAAAGGTGTGTGTGTGTGTGTGCATTGACAAAGTAAAGCACAATTTAATAGGGACACTGATCCGTCCACTGCCCATTAAAAAAATAAATATATATATTTCTATATGAAAATCAGAGAAATTATGTTCACGATATTTACTTACTATGTGTTTTACAATCATAAGTAACATTAACCATAAGCTCAAATATGAACTGTTTCAAGATCAAATATAATACAATGTGAGTATGTATATGGATTAACAAATGAATTGGTATTTACCTTTAAGTGCAAGAAGCATCATTTATTAAGGCGTTTGAGGAAATAACAATTTAGAGGAATAACAATTAACAATAAGTAAAAGTCATCTATATATTACACATACAAGTAAAGTTTATTCGAGTACCTTTTAAAAGCGTTCCATAAAAACACACTATTAAATTATCCTGTGTGTATATTTGATTCTGTACCTGACCTAATCTCCCCCAAAAGAAACATCAGCGTTTAAAATGGAACCAATATTTAACCGCAAGTATCTGAGGTACACACTCGTTCACACTCTCCTACCTGCATGGAGCTTTTAAAACCTCATTTTAAGGACATTAACACCGTCAGCTGGTGGAGCTCTTTAACTTTTATCTGGGCTCAGCTGCCCTGCTCCGGATCATTCTCAGAGAGGGATTGGCGGCTAAATCTTTCCCATGCAGCAAGTGGACCATGACCGGGAGAAATAGGCTGAGATCCTGTCGAGAAAGAGAGAGAGGAGGGAGGAGGAGGAGGGTAATCATAGAGGGGGGAGAGAGGGAGAGCAACAGGTAGACGAAGAGCAGAGGTTTCTAAATGCAGCGTGTCTATCTATCCGAATATCCTCCAACAGATAGACCTCTGACGGCCAATCAGAGGAGACGTTCACACTTGAATCTCCACAAAAGAGGAGCGACTGGATGAGGATATTATAAAGTGTGTCAAGGGTGACGTATTTTGAAAGGCCGTTCCGTAAGTTAACATCGCAAGAGCTCCCGTACACAAAAAGCAATGGGATTTTTCGAATGGATTTGGCAGTACACATGTAGTTCGGCAGGATAATCTCATCCAACCCCGTCTCCTCAAAATTACGTTCCCACAGAACTAACCTGCATTCTCAATTAGCTAGGAACGTATTTTCTCCCACATTACGTTTGTTTTGGACGTAAGTCAAATACGTTTATTTTCTACATATATTTGCCTCCGAAAAAACTATTTGTTTCTCCGAATCGAAGGGGAAAAACCATAGGCGGATTTTGCGGGGGGCAGGGGGGGCATTGCCCCCTTAGTGGGTGAAATATGTTACAGCATTACTACGTTGAAAACTGTTCCAATACAATATTTCGTATATCAATTTTTAATAAGGTAGGACACTAGTTAATAATATTGTAGCGTGTTCAAGTGACCAAGGGATATAGTTATCAAATAAGTATAAGATGTGCACAGTTATTACAGTTATGTAATGCACTGTTGTTGGGGGGAGAGACCGCCCCTTCCATATGAGTGTGTGTGT
Source organism: Dissostichus eleginoides (assembly GCA_031216635.1). Taxonomy (NCBI): domain Eukaryota; kingdom Metazoa; phylum Chordata; class Actinopteri; order Perciformes; family Nototheniidae; genus Dissostichus; species Dissostichus eleginoides. Next base: position 32,082,082 of record CM062275.1, read on the forward strand.
AGGCGTGCATGAGGGGACGAGTTGTGTTCGTATGTGGAAAAGTCATACTCAGTGCGGTGAGTGCTGGCTTTATTGCTACTGTATCCGTAGCACCCCACGCAATAGTGGGACTGTGTACTGACGTCAGTAAAAAAGGTTGCCCCCCCAAGCGCAAATGTCAAACTCCGCCTATGGGAGAAACACAAAAGCATTGTACACAATTTAAACCAATCAATGTTGTGTAATTAACCGGTATAATCTGGTGTTTTTGAGTTGAGTACTGCAGATATCGCTGTAAAATCAATCGACATTAGAGAGAATACTTACTTCCGGGTTTAACATTCTCTGCGGACAGAAAACGTGAGTTCGTAACATTCTTTTTTCTTTGTATAAACATATAGTATCCTAATAATAATAACAATAATAATGAAGGCCAGCAAGATTGTTCGAATGAATAGCAGCCCCGTGCGTGGTCGGGCGCATTGTAGGAAAGCACGACAATAAATGGCAAAGATATGTAGAAAATAAACGTATTTGAGTTAGGTCCAAAACAGACGTAACGTGGGAGAAAATACGTGTCTAGCTAAAGGTAATCGAGAATGCAGTTTAGTTCTGTGGGAACGTAATTTGAGGAGACGGGGTGCGTCTCACTTCGGTTATTTTTCATTTCCTCGCTCCTCGGGCTCGGTATCACCGGAAGTAGATTTGTCTGCGCCATCTTGAGTACCGTCCCAGTGGCCTTATTTTTGCCGGAGGATCGAGGATCGAGGACCGAGGATCGAGGACCGAGGATCGAGGAGCGATAATCGAGGAACTACCAGACCATCCTCCGGTGAAATCCTCAGACACTTGCCCCGCCCCCTTACTGTGTATCGCTCACTGATTGGACGATGCAGCGCATGCACTGATCTGGCTGCTGTCAGACGATCAGCTGTGCGGCGTCATCACAAACGGGCGTCGCTTCACGTGACGCTCCGGAGGAAACGACGTCCCATTGCTCTTAAAACTCATTTCCCTGCTTCTCGTGGTTTCCTTGCGTCTCTCCGTGCTTCCCTGGTGGAGGGACTAGACGCAGGGAAACGACGCAAGTGAGGGACGCAAGGAATCCATTTAACCGAAGTGAGATGCACCCAGGGTTGTCTCATCATGTTAACGCCACTTTATGATTTCTTATAGGCTTAACTGCAGGAAGTTAAATCCAACGTTAGGCGATAAACTAACTACATCTCGCGCACATGACTCCACCGCTAAGCTAAAGGCGGCTAATGTTTGGCACGATGACGTTTAGTGTCTAACTTGTTAACAACCATTGTTTTAAAGACACAGAAGAGCTTCAGATATTCACCAGTGGGGTGTTTACTGATGTATTTTATGTCGTACAACATGTTTAATGTGTCATTGTTGTTTTATTGCTCGATTTTAATGTGACTTTTTCTATATTTATCCGTTGTCCTTTTTTACTACCTCTGTAAAGCGACTTTGAGCACCTGTAGAAGCGTACATTCATTATTATTATTATTAACATTACATTGACATTAATTGTGAAAATCTTCAGCTTGTGTTAACCACAGATTCTATTTAAGGCCTCGAACCAAAATAAAAACCTTGACTTGGAGTCTCTAGGGAACCATAAGTCTTCAAATGCTAACTCATTCCTTTGTTTTAGGACTCATTCCTGCTGCACTCGTGTCTAACGCCTTATATCTGCGGTTTTGGGTCTTCTGGTTTCCTTTTCAATCTCCTTTAGTCGTGTTTTTAGTTGTGGTGCATTCTTAATCACTCTGTAGTAAGATCCCAGTTCACTTTACAGGTCCTCGGATCGAGTGTTTTGAGGATGATTTACAAAACACATTTGAAAGCTCCTCTATCCAGAAAAGCAAGAGATCAAAAAACCACAAGAACATCAAAATGCTCCCCTAAACTCACACGCTTAATTAGAGCTAACTCCGGGCAGCTCCCCCTCCCCAAAGTCTCCATCTACCGCGCAAGAAATCTGAATCCGATTAAAAGTGAGAGAGGAACTTCAGCTCTAACTGATCTGCGAATCAAAAGGCGGCTGGAACAGAAATCAAAGGCAGAGGTGTGTGACATCCTCAGGTGAGCAGAGAGTGTTACGAGTGTGTGTGTGTGTGTGTGTGTGTGTGTGTGAACGATACACAAACAAACGTTGGTTCATTCAGACTCGTCTTCGAGCATCAGAACAAACTGACAGACTTTCAAAGTTATTTTAGAAACAGAAGAAGACTAAAAGGAAAGATGGAGGAACAGACTTTTTAAATCGTCTTCATGGTAAATTGTGTGTTTCACATATCTGCATTTCAAAGATATCACTTGATTGTCTTAGTTCTGCTTTTTCTATACAGTATGTTCAACTTGAACCACTTTTTTTCTTTATAAGATAAGAATCCAGTCATTGCTTTGGAGCAGACAGAGTGAAAAATGCTCCTTTGTTTACTTCCAGAACATCGTGACATCAAGCTTCTATTGGCTAGCGCTCCACCACTTTGTACGTGATAGGCTAAGAGGCGGAACATCTCTTAATGGTTGACCAATCACAACAGAGCTGGCCAGCTAACCAATCAGAGCAGACTGGGCTCTGGTTTCAGACAGAGGGTGAAAAGAGGTGCTGCAGCACAGAGAAAAATAAAGAGCTTTTTGAACATTGAAGCATGGAGACATGTCCCAGTAGAGACACTACATACTGATATACACCTGAACATCAGCAGGAGAGGACTCTTTAAAGTAGAGACACTAAATATACTGATATACACCTGAACATCAGCAGGAGAGGACTCTTTAAAGTAGAGACACTACATACTGATATACACCTGAACATCAGCAGGAGAGGACTCTTTAAAGTAGAGACACTACATACTGATACACACCTGAACATCAGCAGGAGAGGACTCTTTAAAGTAGAGACACTACATACTGATATACACCTGAACATCAGCAGGAGAGGACTCTTTAAAGTAGAGACACTACATACTGATATACACCTGAACATCAGCAGGAGAGGACTCTTTAAAGTAGAGACACTACATACTGATATACACCTGAACATCAGCAGGAGAAGACTCTTTAAAGTAGAGACACTAAATACTGATATACACCTGAACATCAGCAGGAGAGGACTCTTTAAAGTAGAGACACTAAATATACTGTATGTGTGGATAAAAGAGATTTTTTGTAATCCAACCTTTAAGGGATGAGGCCTCTTCTAAAGCCTGACAGAAGAACACGTACAAATGAAGATGCAGAAATGTATAATTGCGTTTAATGTAAAATAGTGAAGTTACAAAAGGGTAGTTTGAGTAGAACAGAGAGGAGCAGAGTGCAGTGGAGCTTGAGAGGATGTGGACAGGCAGTCATGTTTATTCATGCAGCCGTGAGCCCAGACCTGCAAGGTGACTGGCTGTCACACACACACACACACACACACACACACACACACACACACACACACACACACACACACACACACACACACACACACGAGAGAGACACGCACAAATCTATGCAGGTGCAGGAAAAGACAAACACTCACACATCTGGCCTGTCTATCACCTTGGATCAGGGAGATAGAAAGGTGTGTGTGTGTGTGTGTGTGTGTGTGTATGTCTGTGTGTGTGTGTTGACAAAGTAAACAACAAAAGCCACAGTCTGACTACTGTTGCTCGATGTACTACTGACTTTACTCTCAATAATCCCGCTCTCTTTCTCTCTGTCGAACACAAAACATATCATCTGTAAAAGTAATTATGTTATTACTTCATTTATTTTTTATTTTATATATTATAATATGTATTTATGTTCTGGTTTGGTTTCAGTTCCCCCAATGTGAGGACTCTCTGTTTTATATAATATTGATAACATTTCATTGGTCACATTTGATGTTTTATCTTGACTTAAGTTAGAATTATTATTATAAGTTGAGTTCTTTAACGTTAACTTTCTTTCTCCTTCTCCCCTCCTCCCTTGAGTGTGTGTGTGTGTGTGGTGTGTGTGTGTGTGTGTGTGTGTGTGTGTGTGTGTGTGTGTGTGTGACTGAATGTGTGTGTGAGACAGATCTTGTTAATATTTCACACTAACCTTACAGGCATGTGTGAGTTTATTAATTATGGCTGCAATGTGAAGCAAAGACGCTGATTTACAGCAGCAGCTACTGCCTGTCAATCAAACTGCTGCAGCTGGAACACACACACACACACACACACACACACACACACACACACACACACCCTAACAAACTGAGATCTGGACATGTGGACATTTATTCATGTATTTTTAAATAAAATACTAATGTATAATATAAGAAAGAAAAAAAAGAAGCTACATTAATTTGACCACTGCGACTACTCTGTGATGAAATAGTCCACATAATTAACTAGAACACAGTTAATAAAAGAAGGAATAATAAAACAGAAAAAGTATTAATTATAACACATTTTATTTATAGAGCACTTTCAAAAGGTAATCAAATACACTTTACAGATATATACTACAATTCTTAAATAAATTATAAAAACACACCTAAAAAGACTAAATTAATTATAGATTTAAAGCAACAAATATTAGGTCCTTCCAATACAACTATTACTGATAAATTAATAATCCATATTCCAATTAAAGACACAGATACACTGATACCAACATAACTAACACACTTCATACATATGGGTATGTTACATGGAAATACAGCCTCACTCAGACACACACACACACACACACACACACACAGACAGACAGGCAGACAGACAGACAGACAGAGACACACACAGACAGACAGACAGACAGAGACACACACAGACAGACAGACAGACAGACAGACAGACAGACAGACAGAGACACACACAGACAGACAGACAGAGACACACACAGACAGACAGACAGACAGACAGACAGACAGACAGACAGACAGACAGACAGACAGACAGACAGACACACAGACAGAGACACAGACAGACAGACAGACAGAGACACACACACACACACACACACACACACACACACACACACACACACACACACACACACACACACACACACACACACACACACACACACACACACACACACACACACACACACACACACACACACACACACACACACACACACACACACACACACAGAGTTAAAAAGCTTCATTGCTGTACTCACAGAGCAGTGAATGCTCCGGGCCTCTAAATCTCACATTACACGGACCTGCTCGACTTAATTTCCCTTTGATCTTTTTTTTTTTTTGCTTCAAAAACACCGAATTACAAATTCTCCCACCCTCTCCTCCTCCCCTCTCTCCCCCCCTCTCTGGACGGAGTAAATGAAATTAATAAGGTGTAGATCAGAGGTTCTGGCTGTGGGCTGTCTCTCTATCGCTGCCTCGACACCAACACATTCCCCATTCCTTCGGCCACGTTTTTATAATATATTTACACTAATTGAAAATCTACCTCGTTCCTCGACACACTGACTGAGTTGTCAGAAAGATTTCCATCCAGCCGCACACACACCTTTAATGAATTAATAGTTTTCTTAAGGACAGGTTTTTACTTTTAACACGTATTTAAAACAGGCAGGTGGAGCGAGGAGGGGTTTGTATTTCTGGAGATACGGGAGTTTTATCACAGAATGTGCACCGTCTCTTTATCAATAAGTCTGGAGGCATTTATAATCAATTAAGGGTGTTGAATTTCACACCAAGAGCAACTTTTAAACCATACTGAACTGCTATAGGCAATTGTTAATGTATGATAATATTTAACTGAGAAGTAAGAGGTGATAAAAGTCCTCACATTGTTATATATTCAGTAGCAAGTAGTCCTGAAAAAACACTTTAAAAACTGAAATGCAGATGTTAGCATTCATATGTCTCCATGTTCAAAAAGCTCTTTATTGTTCTCATTCTGCCTGTGCTGCAGCACCTCTTTTCACCCTCTGTCTGAAACCAGAGCCCAGTCTGCTCTGATTGGTCAGCTGGCCGGCTCTGTTGTGATTGGTCAACCACTTAGAGATGTCCCGCCCCTTAGACTATCACGTACAATGTGTTGGAGCGCTAGCCAATAGAAGTGCCAGCGTTACATAGTGATGTCATCGTGTTTTAGCCTTTGCAGACCATTTACATGCACACAAATCTATACAACTCACTACAGGACAGGGTTAGCGTAATAAGGATTCTTTAAAATAATTATAGTGGAGTAAAAAGTACAATATTTGTCAAAAAAAGTTACATGTTTCTCCACAGAGTTAACAAATAACAAAGTTCATATGCAGTTTTTTTTTACTCATAATCTGTTCAAATATTCAGTTTTCACTGCCAACCACCCTGTCACTAATCTGATGTTTGTCAGCACTGGGCCTCTCCTCCCGCACCGAGAGAATACCTCCACAAGACGTCATTCAGATAAGCATTTGAACTCTTGATTTGGCCTCTCTTTAGATTCACACAGGAGCCTGTCAGTGAACGCAACACCTGCAAAATCCCAGTCCTCCCATCACCTCAGCAGCAACTCCTTTTGACACGTGACGCATCATGTGACTCCCAGAAGACTCTCAGAAAAGCTTCTTTTTTTTATGTTTGACGAGCGTTCAATGGCAGATTTTTCCCCCGTCTCTCTCTCTGATAACAACTCTCTCACACACACACACACACACACACACACACACACACACACTGAATGCAGAGCGATAAACAAAGTACTTGGTAACTGTATTTTGTGTGATATCAATTTTCTGTGAAATGTTCTTATTGTATGAAAGGTGCTATACAAATAAAGATTATTATTACGCCTACTTTGCGCTCTGTGAATGAGCACCACAGGAGGATTTAGCTCTTTACGTAAGTCTTAAATAAATGGTATTTTATTTTAATATTTGTATTTGATTGTTAATCCATCTTTGCCGTGTAATGCAATTAAAAAATGTAGCTGTACATCTGGACATGTGGTCATTAATATCTTTTTCCAAATAAAATACTAATGTATCACCAGAGATGGCAAAAGTACACACATCCTTTACTCAAGTAGAAGTACAGATACTCGTGTTTAAAATACTCTGGTAAAGTAGAAGTACTGACTAAACTTCTTAAGTAGAAGTAAAGAGGGCTTTGAAATGTACTTCAGTAAAAAGTACCCATAACTAGCAGCTGTTTTAAAGAGTACCTGACCTCCCTTTATATGAATAGAACAATAATGTCATTGTTAGCTAATGAATGTTTCCATGCTGAACAACGGCAACATGACAACGTTTTCATTGGTCCCTCTTCTTTAGAGAAGACCAGGAAATGATGGATACACGGATCGTGTTCAAATCAATAGGCACGCAATGACTCTAAATAATAATGATCACGCCACCAAACACACATTCAAACTAAAGGAACCAGCCTGTTTGGAACATGTGAGAAGTAGAAAGTACAGGTATTTGGGTTCAACATGGAAGAAGTAGAAAGTACAGGTATTTGGGTTCAAAATGTAAGAAGTCAAAGTAAAAAGTCATCAGAAAAACAAGTAGTGGAGTAAAGTACTGATACCAGAAACATGTACTTAAGTACAGTAACGAAGTATTTGTACTCCACTACTTCCCACCTCTGACGTATAATATAAGAAAGAAAAAAAAGAAGCAACAATTGTTTTACCACTGCAACTTCCACAACAAGTAGAAAAACGTCACCTCAGCAGCAACTCATGTGACTCCCAAACGGCTCTCAGAAAAGCTTCTTTTTTTTTAAATATTTGACGAGTGTTCAGAGCAGTTTTTTCCGCCCGTTCCTCTCTGATAAAAACTCCCTCCTCTCCTCATCTTTCTGTCCTCATAACTGCAAATCCCTCACCTGGTTGGAAGGCTTCCCACCTGTGGAGAATCACTCAAATCTCAGAGCAAACACATTTTTATCCCCACAACATATATTTATTTCTGCCTTATTCCTGGGGTTCTGTTTACGGTGCTCAGATGTGACTTTCACCCTGCCTTCGCCTGCTCGCTCGCTGTAGCCCGCGGCACTTTCTTTTCTTCCAGCATCACCTCGGCTTGTTACTGCAGAGAGATTCTCCCCCGAAGGAGAGCAGGAGAGACGCCACGCACATGAAATAAAGCCGCCGTTTGGCTGCATTATGGGGCCTATAGCTGTGTTTCAGACGCTTTAAAAACAATGTTTGCACTTAAATTATCTGCAAAACATTCACTATCAAGGTGTGGTAACACTTTATATTAAGGTACATACATTCACCATCAACTAGTTGTTAATTAACATGCATGTTAGCAGTAAATTGGCTCTTTATTCTTCAGTATAAAACACTTATTAATGCCTTATTCTACAAGTAATAAGCCATTAGTTAAGAGTTTTTCCTCAATAACCCTTTAATGAGTGCTTATTTATTGTAAGTAAGGAAGTTGTAGTACATGAGTGGGTCCTAATATGATCAATACGCAGTAGCAGTACCATAAGAATAGTAATTCCCCCATAATAACACGTAGCACATATGGTCTATTCTTATAATGATTTATGTAACAAGACATGAAACTTGTTAATTGTGTCAAAATGACTTAAAATCAGGTATTTCTAACTCAGAATATGTTCACTAATAAGCTAGTAGTTTGGCTCTAATATGCATGTTGATTAATAAGTAGTTGATGGTGAATATGTGTACATCAATCTAAAGGTTTTTAAGTTTCATTGCAGCAACAAGAGTGCGATTCATTGAGTTTTAACGACTGAAAACACTTGTTTGAAAGACCACAGAAACATGAATGCAATAACCACATGAGGCAGAAATGTAAGGTCAACACAATAATAAATAAATAATAATGATAATAATAAGATATAAGTATTCTTCCAACACTGATCCTCTTTGACACGGCTCTGCAATAACAATACAGGCTAGACTCTATAACCTTTTTTATAGGAAACCATAAAAAACATATACAACATGCTTTACTGAGTTTGATGTAGCGTGCCGTGTGCAGACGCATTGTGCAGCCAGGAATCAGCATTACAGCAATAACGAGGAAATGTATCAACGAACATGCGTGCAAGGTCACACGATGTTTGCACTTAATGCAAAACATTCACTGTCAAGGTTTTTAACTTTAATTACAATTAACGAGGATATCTGATTGCGGCAACACGAGAGCGAGTCATTGTGTTTTAACCACTCTAAACACTTAGGCACAAGAAGGAGGAATTTGTGTCTGACCTGTATACAAACTATCATTTGTATTGATCTCTTATGACGCACTATGAATGTGTGATGTCTGTAAAGCAGAGACCCTGCCCTCTGATTTTATTTGTGTGATTTGGCTGCTTTTGGGAGGTTTCTTAGGGTCAACCTCTATGAAAATGTAAAGTTTGCAAGCACTTAACATATCAATGTTTTCAGTGGGAATAAAAGTAGCTTCCGTAGTCTCAGGTTGTTAAAAAGGATGTCCAGAAAAAAGTCATTAGTGACAAAGAAATGCAGGACAAAAGGCCCAAAGCAGGGCTCTTTGTCCTGCCACAATTCAAACAGCTTGGTGATTGGTCAACCGCTAAGAGATGTCCCGCCACTTAGCCAATCACGTACAATGTGCTGGAGCGCTAGCCAAGCGTGAGTGAAGGGAACACAGGGATTTTAGCCTTTGCAGACCATTTACATGCACACAAAAAAAACTGTAGAACACACTAGAGGAGAGGGAGAACCCCCCAAACGCCGAATAGGGTCCCTTTAAATATTTGCAAAATCAACGGTAACAAAACAATGCAGGAGACAAGGGGTCAAAAACGTTATACAAATCAACACAATCCAATCTGACAACATCGCTTTTTTCTGCACTTCCTGTCACTGACAAATGTTTTTGTTCTACTTAGTTATTTGCCCCTTTTGTTTCTTTGTTTGTTCACCGTGTGAAGCGGCCTCGGGTCCCTTGATAGGCGCTATACAAATGTATTATTATTATTATGAACATAACCCAAGCATCAATTACATTCCATCCAGTATATATTTAGTGGGACTAACCTGTAAGGATGATTCAATAAGTAAAGGCCAAATTGAGTCTTAACTGACACAGAAACTACCCAGACATGCAGTTGCTTCAAATATTTATATTTTTCCTATTTATTTCAAACAAACCTCATCAGTGATTCTGACGGTTGATTTCAGCGTTAATCACAAAGATGGAGCTCAAGATCAATGCTTCTGGTCTACAAACATCACAACTTCAAAAGGTCTACACACACACACATCCTCCCCGTCTAGATCCATACAATCCATTATTAACACGCTCCCTGCCTGACAAAGACTCAGGTGATAAAACACAGAGAAATAAAAAAAAGAAAAATAAGGAAAAAGGTTAAATTATTGAATGCTCTTGGAAATAAAATAAAAAGACACACAAACGAAGAAAAGGAGAATTTGTCTTGTGTTTTTGTCGAAGGAGAAAGTGGAAAGTAGGTTAGGAAGAGAGAAAGGCAAGGTGAGAGTCAAAGAGAGGAAGTTGAACAAAGTCAGACTCATGCGACGTGGGAAAGAAACGCATCCCAACGCCACCATCAAACCAACGCCACCATCAAACCAACGCCACCATCAAACCAACGCTAGGAGAGAGAAGAACGTGAAGAAAGCCAAGGAGATAAAGAGAGACTGGAAGGAAGGATGAAAGATAAATACTTAGAGGAAAACTTGTCGGAGAGGAAAACCAGCAAAGAATGAGGGATGTGAAGAAGGAAAAGACAGATGGAGGTATAAACACTGGAGATACAGGGAGGTGAAGCATGAGAATAGAGAGGATTAAGAAAGGAAGCATTGAAGGTCGGAGTGAAAACTACGGAAAATAACCTGTGAGAATTCTGAACAAATCGGAATTATTACTAGATTTGTGCGGGAATTCTGATAAATTATTACATCAACAATTATAACTTGAATCTCAATTTAAAACAAGACTTTTTTTTTACATAGGGCCCTAATAATTGAAAGAGGTTGAAGAGGAAACGAGGAACGAATGAGGGAACGAAAGGAAATTCAGGAGAAGTTGGAGAAAGAGGGATGGAGGTTAAGGAGGAAGATGATAAATACTTAACAAAAGAGGCAATAGTTTTAAAGAAAGAAGAAAAGAACAACATATTGAATGTAGAAAGGACATTTTCAACAATAACCAGAAACATTTAGGGTCGACACATCCGGAGAAATCCCCCTTTCAAAGTGAGACATCGCTGTTATTTTGAGTTGACAGCATTTGACTTATTCGTTTCGTACGCACGCACGCACGCACGCACGCACGCACACACACACACACGCACACACACGCACACACACACAGACACACACACACACAGGCACACACACACACACACAGGCACACACACGCACGCACGCACGCACACACACACGCACGCACGCACACACAGACACACACACACACGCACACACACAGGCACACACACGCACACACACAGGCACACACACGCACGCACGCACGCACACACACACACACACGCACAGGCACACACACGCACGCACATACACACACACACACACGCACGCACGCACGCACACAAACACACACATACACCTAGAGATGTCCTCAGCTGACTAAATTCCCATGGCAACAAAAGGTGGATGACAGATAAGAGGAGGAGGAGGAGGAGGAAGAGGAGGAGGAGGAGGAAGAGGAAGATGATGGAGGAAGAGGAAGAGGAGGAGGAGGAGGAAGAGGAGGAGGAAGGTCAGTGTAGGAAGAAGAGGAGATGGCATATATTGAAGAAATAGAGGAAAAGCAAAAATGTAGAGGAGGAGGAAGAGGAGGAGAAAGAGGAGGAGGAAGGTCAGTGGAGGAAGAAGAGGAGATAGCATATATTGAAGAAATAGAGGAAATTCACAAATGTAGAGGAGGAAGAGGAGGAGGAGGAGGAGGAGGAGGAGGAGGAGGAGGAGGAAGGTCAGTGGAGGAAGAAGAGGAGATAGCATATATTGAAGAAATAGAGGAAATTCACAAATGTAGAGGAGGAGGAAGAGGAGGAGGAGGAGGAGGAGGAGGAGGAGGAGGAGGAGGAGGAGGAGGAGGAGGAGGAGGAGGAAGATGTATGTGTTTTCAGAGCCTCATGAAGGACGGCCTCCAGGCAGCAGCTGCTCCTCTCATCTCTGTCTGAATTCATGTCATAAATTCAAACTTGTTTACATCTCTTTACGACTCCTTTGTTCCCTCATTTCTCTTTTTGCACAACACTGTTTTAAACTCAAGGGCCAAAGCTGTTATTTTGAAGATATCATTCTCTATTCTTAACGTTAACGTCCAAAACCAAAAGTAATGGTGGAACAAAAAGTCAATTCACAAGCATTTATACATTAAACAACTGGATCATATTTATGGGTGTTTTCGTGTGTGTATCTCTTTAGTGTAGCAGCTGGTGGAGGCGGAGCTCCTTTTATTACAGGCTGGTCATTTTATGATTATCCCCAAGTGATCAATAAAGTTTTTTTTTAATCTGT
>CM062275.1:32099518-32139518 GCA_031216635.1 Dissostichus eleginoides
ACTGATATACACCTGAACATCAGCAGGAGAGGACTCTTTAAGTAGAGACACTACATACTGATATACACCTGAACATCAGCAGGAGAGGACTCTTTAAAGTAGAGACACTAGATACTGATATACACCTGAACATCAGCAGGAGAGGACTCTTTAAAGTAGAGACACTACATACTGATATACACCTGAACATCAGCAGGAGAGGACTCTTTAAAGTAGAGACACTACATACTGATATACACCTTGTCATTTGAATGCACCTTAAATCATAATGCAGAAGCCACCTCTATGAAATAAAAAGTTATAATATACATTGCATTAACCTTATAGATAAATACCCGGTAACAGAAGGTTAAAGGTGGTGAAAAAAGTCAGATTTCTGCGTTACTGAAGTCCAACAACTTAGCTAAAAGGAGGCAATGAGACAAAACACTTTTATTTCTTAGTCTATGAATAAAACTCTTCTATCAGTATGCTCAAAATAGAATGTCTTGTTGGCTGGTGTCTGGTGTGTGTGGTGAGTTTGGAGATGTACCTGCCATCGGTCAACTAAAACAGTTCCTCCTGTCTCTGGAAATATAAAAAATATATAAACCTTATTTTTTGAATAGCTTAGCGCTGCAGACTGGGACTCGACAGGCAGCCGAAGTGACACCGAGTCAAATACAAAGCAGCCCCAAAGTGACTGTCTATGCACAGTGAATTATTTGAATTTTACACACCCACCGAAGACAGGCTGTCAAAACCCATGCCGGAATGGATTTTTCATACGGAGAGGGAGAGAGGGGGGAGAGCGAAGGAAAACCGATGGAGAATAAAAAAAGAGGAGGAGAGGCATTGGAGCGATGCAGGAGAACATTAGCTGCACGCTGTAGCGCTCCAAAAAACCATTGACATTGTCGGTCTTGCTTTGTGGACGAGTATTATTGTAAAACACAGCTTTCTCAGGCGAGCCGGCCGCTATTGTTCTTGTCAGAGAGGTGAGGAGAGGGCAGGCCGGAATAACTTATTTCTGTTTTAAAACACCGGGCAGAGAGGCGGAGAGGCGGAGGGGAGAAGTGGTTTTCAAATTAAACCACCGAGAGATGTAAGTCCAGAGATTGTATTACTCTTAGATTTGATCTCTTGATGCATGAAACATATCGGGGAGGAACACACACTCACAGAAAAACTAAACAATAAAAAGGTGGAGAAGGAAAAAGCAGGTTTGTTCTCTGAGTATTTTACTGTCCAAAGATTCAATGGAAAGCTGTAAAGTTATGTAATACCTGTGACTGAAATATAGTAATTGAGTAAGTCAAAAAGGCAGGGAGAGACCACAGAGATGTAAGTCCAGAGATTGTATTACTCTTAGATTTGATCTCTTGATGCATGAAACATATCGGGGAGGAACACACACTCACAGACTAAACAATAAAAAGATAGGAAGAAGAAAAAGCAGGTTTGTTCTCTGAGTACTTTACTGTCCAAAGATTCAATGGAAAGCTGTAGAGTGATGTAATATCTGTGACTATATAAATACATTGTATTGGACATAAATTACGCAGTTATTCGACTTGAGGGGACGTGACAGTACTTCAATGTTTACGTCAGTGAAATATAGTAATTGAGTAAGTCAGAAAGGCAGGGAGAGACCACCGATATGTAAGTCCAGATATTGTATTACTTTTAGATTTGATCTCTTGATGCATGAAACATATCGGGGAGAAACACACACAATAAAAAGGTAGGAAGAAGAAAAAGCAGGTTTGAGTATTTTACTGTCCAAAGATTCAATGGAAAGCTGTAAAGTGATGTAATATCTGTGACTATATAAAGACATTGTATTGGACAGAAATGACGCAGTTATTCGACTTGAAGGGACGTGACCGTATCTCAATTTCTACTTCAGTAAAATATAGTAATTGAGTAAGTCAGAAAGGCAGGGAGAGTTGGTTTTCAAATAAAACCACAGAGATGTAAGTCCAGAGATTGTATTACGTTTAGATTTGATCTCTTGATATATGAAACATATCGGGGAGGAACACACACTCACAGAACACCAAACAATAAAGAGGTAGGAAGAAGAAAAGGCAGGTTTGTTCTCGGAGTACTTTACTGATTGTGCAACAAGGTTTAAACAGCAATAGTTCAACTCAATACAGAAATTATTAGATCAACTTTGAGGCCATGAAACACAAAGTAATGGATTATTAGTTTGAGTATTTGCTGCATTGTGATTCCACGGTAAACTGGATTTTAGAAAAATTGAATCTTAGGATAAATATATAATTGTGTCACAATAAATGAAATCACTTTATAATAAGTTAATGATTATATCTATATACAAATAATAGTGGTGCAGGTAGGAGTACAAAAACAAGAGTGAAGTCATGTGACCGTGCTGTAGTTCCTTTTATAGCCCAACATTAGCCTCCTTTAGCTTTGCAGTGGTGACGTGAAGTCATGTGACCGTGCTGTAGTTCCTTTATAGCCCAACATTAGCCACCTTTAGCTTAGCGTGGTGACGTGAAGTCATGTGACCGTGCTGTAGTTCCTTTATAGCCCAACATTAGCCGCCTTTAGCTTAGCGTGGTGACGTGAAGTCATGTGACCGTGCTGTAGTTCCTTTATAGCCCAACATTAGCCACCTTTAGCTTAGCAGTGGTGACGTGAAGTCATGTGACCGTGCTGTAGTTCCTTTATAGCCCAACATTAGCCACCTTTAGCTTAGCGGTGGTGACGTGAAGTCATGTGACCACACTGTAGTTCCTTTATAGCCCAACATTAGCCACCTTTAGCTTAGCGGTGGTGACGTGAAGTCATGTGACCGTGCTGTAGTTCCTTTATAGCCCAACGTTAGCCACCTTTAGCTTAGCGGTGGTGACGTGAAGTCATGTGACCGTGCTGTAGTTCCTTTATAGCCCAACATTAGCCACCTTTAGCTTAGCGTGTGACGTGAAGTCATGTGACCGTGCTGTAGTTCCTTTATAGCCCAACATTAGCCACCTTTAGCTTAGGCGGTGGTGACGTGAAGTCATGTGACCGTGATGTAGTTCCTTTATAGCCCAACATTAGCCCCCTTTAGCTTAGCGGTGGTGACGTGAAGTCATGTGACCGTGATGTAGTTCCTTTATAGCCCAACATTAACCACCTTTAGCTTAGCGGTGGTGACGTGAAGTCATGTGACCGTGCTGTAGTTCCTTTATAGCCCAACATTAGCCACCTTTAGCTTAGCGGTGGTGACGTGAAGTCATGTGACCGTGCTGTAGTTCCTTTATAGCCCAACATTAGCACCTTTAGCTTAGCGTGGTGACGTGAAGTCATGTGACCACACTGTAGTTCCTTTATAGCCCAACATTAGCCACCTTTAGCTTAGCGGTGGTGACGTGAAGTCATGTGACCGTGCTGTAGTTCCTTTATAGCCCAACATTAGCCACTTTAGCTTAGCGGTGGTGACGTGAAGTCATGTGACCGTGCTGTAGTTCCTTTATAGCCCAACATTAGCCACCTTTAGCTTAGCGGTGGTGACGTGAAGTCATGTGACCGTGCTGTATTCCTTATAGCCCAACATTAGCCGCCTTTAGCTTAGCGGTGGTGACGTGAAGTCATGTGACCGTGCTGTAGTTCCTTTATAGCCAACATTAGCCTCCTTTAGCTTAGCGGTGGTGACGTGAAGTCATGTGACCGTGATGTAGTTCCTTTAGCCCAACATTAACCACCTTTAGCTTAGCGGTGGTGACGTGAAGTCATGTGACCGTGCTGTAGTTCCTTTATAGCCCAACATTAACCACCTTTAGCTTAGCGGTGGTGAGGTGAAGTCATGTTAATTCTATTGTCCTTAATCCTACGTCATCTCTCCTTCCTTTCAATGTTCTTAACTTTAATCCACTGCCCATCCCTATTTTCTTTGTTTACAAATCACTCCCCCTCTTTCCTCACTAAACTCCCTTCCTCCCCCCCTCTGTTTTACATCCTAACATCCTTCTTTATTTATCCCCTTTCTTCACTTTTCCATCATCCCTCCATTCCCTCCATTAGTTCCAGATTGATGCCTTCAGGTGTCATTTCAGAAAGTGGACAAGTAACTGCACTGCATCAAACACACAGAAAAAATCAACTATACACACAATGAAATAAGCCCTACAACTGAGGGCACACGACAAAAATACTACTACACACACACACACACTTGGATAATTGCACACACACACACACACACGCTCTGGCACACAAGCAGAAATTCAATAACCTGAGTATAAACACAGTCGGTCGCTTGCGCACGCCGACACACACTACAAAAAGACAGACTCATGGGTAAATGCACACCGAGATGCACATAAGCAAGTAAACAAACACTCACACACACACGGTAAAAACACACACTCCATCAGGCCAAAATGGCAGTAGTGGAGGCGGTACAATGGGTATTGCCGGGCGCCGGCAGAGCTAAATTGCAGACAGCGAAGGGGAGATCTGGGCCATTTTTCAAGGCTGACTATATATTACAAATTGGCTACCAGGGCATTGTCTTAGAATACACACACACACACAGACACACACACACACACACACACACACACACTCACACAAAGTGAAAAACTAATCCTGGCTTGTCCTATTGTTGCCCACAGAGCTGCAGATATCTGGCCTTTTCCCTCTTTTTCGACAATTTCCCGGGAATAAACCATGTGATTGAAAATGTGTCAGTTTAGCGAGCAGCGGTAACAACCACCACACACACACACACACTCACAAACACACACACCAAATATACAATAGACGCACACAAACCAAGACATACACACACTCCCGGTCCCTTGTTTACTGGCTGTAACCCCTCCGTTTGTTATGAGAATGTTCAAACATTTCCAGGGCATGAAGGGTCAAATCCACTTCCTGCAGTAAACACACTCACACACACACACTCACGTACACCTTATACACACCTACACACACTTTGTCCCCAGCTGATCGCAATGTTTTGGTGCAGGTTTAGCCGGTAAGTCTTGGTCCAGTGCTTCAGTAAAGCTACAGGAGTGTTTAACTCCCAGACTAAATCTCTTCTGACACACAACAGTGTCTAAAGAGTGTGTGTGTGTTTATCAATCTATATAACATAAGGACACATCAGATCTAGATCTTTAAAGTGTGGATATATTTTAGAATAAAGGACCTTTAAACAGCAACACATCTGGTAACTTGAGGACACATTCAAAGACACTTTCAAAAAGCAAAGAAAATATTTTTTTTGAAAAACATCATTTCAATTAAGTGAAGACATTTCAGGAAGATGGAGTTTTGTAAGAAGTGAGATGGTATTGAATTGCAGGCAATTTTGAAGACAATTTTTGAACATTGGAAGCAGTATTTGGAAAGTCGGAGCAATTTAAAAAGTGAGGTGACTTTAAAAAGAGTGAACCTTTTGAGTAGTAAAGAATATCTTGGGGAAAATAGGGATCATTTTTTACTTTTCTGGGAAAACAAAGACATTTCTTGGTTAAAAAAAAACATGAGGGTTTTATTCTTGTAGGATTAAGATTTAGATATTGGTAGAGGGAACGTTTTATTTTATTTTAACGGGACTTATATAACAACCTATATAACACACGACAGGAAAGGGATAACCCCAAAAAGCAGAATAGGGCGTCTTCAAGGTCCTCATATGTAGTCTTAGAACTACATATTATAATCTAAACGTTGTCTCAATGAAGCTTATGATTGACAGAAAGTTGACTTTCTCATTATTTTCTTATCATTAATTAAAAATGACTTAAAATCACTGATGGTTGATCGTCCGTAGACGTGCGTGTGTGTGTGTGTGTGTGTGTGTGTGTGTGTGTGTGTGTGTGTGTGTGTGTGTGTGTCAGGTCTGCTGTCAGCTGCTTAAATAAAGGATCAGTGAGCTGAAGTTTGTTCTGCGGCGGGGAAATAAATGACTGCTGTTAATTTAAACAAAGTCTAATATTTAATGTGCCTGAAGGAATAAACGAACAATTACTGACACGATCGGACCTAACGAGATGCTGACATCCTCTCTCTGCATAAAGCTTTATTTTCTGCTGACAGACAGCAGTTAATACACACTGAAACACACAGATACACCTTTCAGTTTGCACCTGTCTCTGGCTTGTCTTTTAATCTGACAATTTCATGTCATTTTGCACATTGTTCTAGGAGGAAGGGGTAGCGTAATTCAGAGCTTTTTGATCCAGCTCCTGTCTTAACTATCCTGAATATGCAGGCTATATTATTTCATTTATACATATGTGTAAATGGCAAAGAAACATCAGTCCAAGGAAATCATTAAAGCTTGAGAAGGTAGCATCTCAAGGGCTTCCTCGACAAAAAGCAATGGGATTTGTACATTAGATTTTGGAACATTTCAGAAAATTTGATCTGTGGCCAATACAAAGTTCTGATATTCTTACATTTTGTTCAGCAGGATACTCTCCTCATTAACCCCACTATTATGGGTTTTAAAGCATAAATGCAATCTCCAGAAGTAAAATGCTAATGTTGGGCTATTAAGGAACCACATCACGGTCACATGACTTCACGCACCACCGCTAAGCTAAAGGCGGCTAATGTTGGGCTATTAAGGAACTACAGCACGGTCACATGACTTCACATCACCACCGCTAAGCTAAAGGCGGCTAATGTTGGGCTATTAAGGAACTACAGCACGGTCACATGACTTCACATCACCACCGCTAAGCTAAAGGCGGCTAATGTTGGGCTATTAAGGAACTACAGCACGGTCACATGACTTCACATCACCACCGCTAAGCTAAAGGCGGCTAATGTTGGGCATAAGGAACTACAGCACGGTCACATGACTTCACATCACCACCGCTAAGCTAAAGGCGGCTAATGTTGGGCTATAAAGGAACTACAGCATGGTCACATGACTTCACGTCACCACCGCTAAGCTAAAGGCGGCTAATGTTGGGCTATTAAGGAACTACAGCACGGTCACATGACTTCACGTCACCACCGCTAAGCTAAAGGAGGCTAATGTTGGGCTATAAAGGAACTACAGCACGGTCACATGACTTCACGTCACCACCGCTAAGCTAAAGGTGGCTAATGTTGGGCTATAAAGGAACTACAGCACGGTCACATGACTTCACGTCACCACCGCTAAGCTAAAGGAGGCTAATGGTGGGCTATAAAGGAACTACAACACTTAGTTACCAAACTGCTGGAGTAACTCTTGTAAAACCAAAACAATTAGCTAAAAGCTTGTGCTAACCACAGATCCTATTAGTCATCTAACCCAAAACACATTAAAACAAGTCTTCATATGTTGACTTATAACCAGGTTTTAGGACTCATCCCTGCACCACTGTATTGAGTGTGAATAAAACGACTATTGACGGATTGACACATTGCACCCGAAGAAGAGGAGTTAAGCATCCAAATATATGTATAAATACTTTTGGGATTTCTACAACTAACTTGCATCTATTCAGATTTATTGATGATATATGTGGTGCGCTGTTTTGTAAGTATTGTTTCCTGGGTGTATAAGAGCCTCAGTTGAACTGGAATTGAATCCATCTTGTCCTTTGAGATGATTTACTAACAACATTGGGTCAAACTATTATAAAAAGCGAAGTTTTGAGCGATGTTAGGGTTATCCTTTGACTTAAAGGTCCCATGACATGGCCATTTCTACTGATCATATTTCCATTGTTGAGGTCTACTAGAATAGATTTATATTGTTCAATGTTCCAAACTCACATTGGTTTCTCATACAGCATCTCTGTATAGTATGTGTATTCACTCTCTGTCCTAAACGGCTTGTTGGAGCTCCTGCCCCCCCCCTCCCTGTGAGCCCACTGTGCTCTGATTGGTCGGGACGTTGCGAGGCTCGCGAGCTCGTTGCGAGGCTCGTTGCTCGTTGCTGCTGCCGCTGCGAGGAGCGGACAGGTTTCCGGGTCGGCGATACAGCGAGAACAAGCGAAACTCATCCTGAGCACACAAACACTCACAGTAAAACAATAAGTGTGGCTTGATATTGAGGAAGAAAAAGGTTTATAACGCTGTGAGAATGGGTCTGTGAGAGCATTTCTCCGCCATCCCAACTCGTCTATTACCAGCGTTCAGGGAGCTCTATGCAAGTCAATGGGACTCCCTGTTAGTTAGCCAAGGGATCCTGGTGAGTGAGGTGCTCCGCGGATTGGTCCATTTGGGCCAATCCGGTCCTTTGTTGTTGATTTGGGTGTTCACACGTCACAGAACCCAGGAAGCAAACAATGGAAAAAGAGAAATCTCCAACGAGGCGTTCTGGGGCAGCATAGACAGGTCTTCTCTGTGTTAGAGTTTTACTCGCTACAGGGTGTACTTTGAGGGTTTGAGACTCTGCAGACCGTTCATAACACACAAGGGGACGGGGAATAACCAGAAAAGCATGACATTGGACCGTTACATTTTTAGGAAAGGACGTCCCTATGATTGAAAGCATTCAAAAGAGACGTTTTTTAACCTGTATTTTTTGCACACACTGTAATAACTGTTCCTAAAAGCACCGTAACGTCTACATCTTTATGTCTGTTTTTCTCCTAAATCTCAAGCAACCACTGCTTCTTCACAAGTAAAACAAAAAAAGTGTCTCAGTTTAGTTTGCCTACATTATCAGCAAATAACAAGAATAAATCCAGTGCATGCAACACTTGCCGCAGAGCGGCCGTAATGGATTCTGTCATTTGAAATGGATGAAGTTCCATTAGAGAGCGGAGCGGTCGCAGCGCTTAGTGATGAAGGGCGAAGTTTAGCATCTCTCTTTTTGTTTTAACAACGACGCAGAGAAACGCTGAAGCTCTGCAGCTCACAGACAGAAGGACGGAAACAAAAAGCAGGACATCCTCTCTGTGTTGAATCAACAGCAGCTGAGAAATGAACACAATAAAGAAAAAGGCAAAGTGTTTGGAGCCATTTATAGCTGTTGATTTATGATGAGAACATCTAACAACAGATATCTGGAGTTATCTATTAAGTATATTATTCTGAACTGCTTTAGCCAACATTGATCATTTCCAGCTGATAATAGACACCTTTTTAAAATCACAATTCATCAACAGCATTAGTTGTAAAAAAAGGATGAAAGACAAGTAGATACAGGCGAATCTTATTTCATCTATTATTTATGTAATGATGTTTTGATAATGGGCTTCACATTTGTTGAGTGACGTCATCTCCAACTGATTCTTTAAGCAAAACACAAATGTCTGTGTCTCAAGTTAGACCGTCGAAAGACCGCAGTGTTTTGCAGTCTGCAAGTAATTTAGGAACATTTCTTTGGATGAAAATGGAGCGCATTATTTTGAAATGACACAATATTCGGCGCATTATATGGCACGCTTCTTTGCAAGAAAAGTTGCCATAATATTTAGCGCAATATTTTGCACATTTCTCTGGCGCAATATTGGCCGCATTATGTGCTACAGGTCTAAGGCCGAACATATGGCGTATTATTTGGAAAGAAACATTAGTTGGCGCATTATCTGGCGAATGTTTTGGAGCATTACTTGCCGCTTTTCGTTGGTTGGAAATTTGACGCATTATATGTCACATTTCATCTTTAAGCTAACATGAGCTGGTTTCAGAAAAAGATTAAAAGCTTTAAATTAGCCACTTCACAAAGAGACAGTGAAGGTGCTCGTGTTCTTCAGAGAGGCTACTTCCTGTCACTGTGACTGTAAATCAACAGCAACGCGGCCTCTTTCTCATCGTCCCTTTTTCACCTTTTTCTTTCCATCAACACCTCTCTCCATTGCCGTCATGCCTCCCTCCCTTCCTGTTGGCCCTTAAAGTAAATAAGGTGTACAGAGGGTGACACCAGCTCACACACACACACACACACACACACACGTACACACACACACACACACACACACACACACACACACACACACGGATGACATGTTTATTAATCACCTCTTTAGCCAAGCTCCAGCTCTGATTTACCGCTGATTTCTGAGCTGTCAACAGCTGAGGACAGCAGCCTGACATTTACAGGTACAACCACTCTACAGCATGTCTCACACACACACACAGACACACACACACACACACACATACACACACACATAGACCTGCACACACACACAAATATAAAAGCTCAGGTGGCGCTGCACATGTACAAATTATGCGCACACACTCAAGCGCAATAAATCTGTGCATGAAGGCATGAAGAAGCATATGTATTCGCTCTCAATCAAACACAGGCTTTTTGTTTGCTCTTTCAATTTCCCTCACTACTCTTTCCCGTATGTATATAGGGGTCGATATATATTTCTCCGTCTCTATGCAAAAACGTACCACCTGCAACAGTCTCTACTGTCTATCTGAGCTCAATCGCCCCAAAATAAAGTATCCACAGCTATAGAAAATGGACACTAGTATTTACAAAACAATATATCTACAATTGGAGAGACTCAAGCTGACCAAATGCTCTAAATCTAAACTAAATGGTTCTTACACATCATTATTATTATTATTAATCGATTGGACTCCTTTGTTTACTTCCAGAACATAGTGACATCACTAAGCAACACTCGCGCTTCTATTGGCTAGCGCTCCAACACATTGTACGTGATAGGCTAAGGGGGCGGGACATCTCTAAGCGGTCGACCAATCACAACAGAGCCGGCCAGCTAACCAATCAGAGCAGACTGGGCTCTGGTTTCAGACAGAGGGTGAAAAGAGGTGCTGCAGCACAGGCAGAATGAGAAAAATAAATACCTGGGATTTAATTCAAAATTCTGAGAAAAAAATATTTTATTTTAAAATTTAACTTTTCTTTCAGATTTTGGAATTTTTCAGAATTTTTACTTTTTTTCAGAATTTTTACTTTTTTTCAGAATTTTTACTTTTTTAATAAGAATCTTTACTTTTCTGATAGGGACCCTTTAAGATATTAACATTTGCTGCTAAGGAATTATTGAGTTATTTGAGGGGCACAAATGGTTTTGATGAAACTACAAGGAGTGAAGTGTCTTTTATTAAAATAAGTGCTTTATCAGAATACAAACAATGGGATCCAATTGAAGTGTCACATGAGAGATAAGAGAAAACAAGCGCTCCTCATGTCTGGGTGAAAGGAGACAAGGGAGGAGAGGAGAGGAGACAAGGGAGGAGAGGAGAGAGTAGAGGAGACAAAAGCAAAGGGAATAGGAAAGGAGAGGAGGGGAGAGGAGAGCCCGTGACAACACGTTTGACTTGTCTGCAAATGAAGGATGTATAATGTGTCTTTGTAGCTCCTGATTTCTCTCCACAACAAACAAAGTTCTATTTCACATAAAACGGATCTAGATCCTCTCATCCCGTCTCCTCCATGTTGAATCAGGCTCGGCTCAGAGGAGATATTCTGACTTTCTGCCCACCATGCCATCATATCTGAAGAAATACACTGAGACGTTTTGGAAAGGATCCGTGTGTTTGAACTGCTCACGGTGCGTTTGATGTCTGAAGGGGGGTCTCGCCACTCGCTTAAAAAAAACCCCCCGTGAGTCAGTATGTCACATGAGAGATAAGAGAAAACAAGCGCTCCTCATGTCTGGGTGAAAGGTTATTCAGGAGAGGAGACAAGGGAGGAGAGGAGAGAGTAGAGGAGACACAAGCAAAGAGAAAAGGAAACGAGAGGAGGGGAGAGGAAGTAAGAGAGGAGAGAGAGAGAAGGATGAGAGGATACACAGGAGAGGAGGGAAGAGGAGAAGAAACAAAGGTAGAGAGGATAGGGAACTAAAGGAGAGGATAGGAAACAAGAGGGATGTAGAGGAAAAGAGAGGGAAGGAAAGGAAAGGAGAGGGAAGGAAATGAGAGAGGAGAGGATAGTAGAGGAGGAAACTAGACAGAGAGAGGAAACATGAGAGGAAGTAAGAAAGGAGAGAGACAAGGAGGAGAGGATACACAGGAGAGGAGGGAAGAGGAGAAGAAACAAAGGTAGGGAGGATAGGAAACTAAATGAGAGGATAGGAACAAGAGGGATGGAGAGGAACTGAGAGTAGGAAACTAGACGGAGAGAGGAAACATGAGAGGAGATAGGTGAGGAAATAACAAGAAAGAGGAGAGAGACTAAAGGAGAGGAAACACAAAGAGGAGAGAACAGTAAACAAAAAGGAAGAGAGGAAACAAGAGGGGTCAAGAGGAGATACACAAGGGAAGAAATGAGGAGAAAGGAAGGGAGGGAAGGACACAAGGAGAGGACACACGGAAGAAGAGAGAATTGGTTTAACTTACGGCTTGTTTTTGTGCCAATATCTTACATTAAATTAAACACTGTGTATAAAAATAACAAGGAATTTAAATGTATTTGTTATTGTTTTTATAGTAAAACCTGTTTCCTGTCAGAGAGAGAACAAGAGAATCTCCATTTTCCCTCAGCGCCTCACCTCTGAATCGCCAGACATCCCAGCAGGACGCGGTGAACAGGTGTGTGTGTGTGTGTGGTGTGAGAGAGAGAGAGAGAGAGGAGAGAGAGAGAGAGAGAGAGAGAGAGAGAGAGAGAGAGAGAGAGAGAGAGAGAGAGAGAGAGAGAGAGAGAGGAGAGAGAGAGAGAGAGAGAGAGAGAGAGAGAGAGAGAGAGAGAGAGAGAGAGAGAGAGAGAGAGAGAGAGAGAGAGAGAGAGAGAGAGAGAGAGAGAGAGAGAGAGAGAGAGAGAGATGCTAGCAGGTTTCACCAGAGTCATTCAGAGGTAAGATAGGATCGGCCTGAATCCCTGCTGATGACACAAACACACACACACACACACACACACACACACACACACACACACACCACATGTGTTTTACCCAATCATAAGGCTGCAAAGACACAAACAACATACTGCAGCGGTGAACATCAATATTATTTCCTCGCCATATTTTCAGATATATCCCCCACCCTGTGAGAGTTGCATATAATGTCGTAATTTTGTGTCTTTAAATTACATTTAATTTACCCTATTTTAAGTCAGATTTGTATCATGAAGTTTGTTATGTTATGTTATTTACTGTATATCTATTATCACAGTGGAGGACACAAGTCTATACAAAACCACAATGATTTGGTTTGTTAAAAAAAATAACAACAATAATAAAATTAAAATAAAATAGTATGAAAGTAAATGAACTAACATTTTTAAATGAGGAAAAACAAACACAAAGAGACGTTGGTTAAGTCCGTCTTTCTCTCCGTGTGAACCGTGAAGTCAGAATGTGACACCGAGCGAAGGTTATTAGGTTATACATTTTTCATAATGCCTTCAGGATAGAAAGAGGAACGAAAGAACGGGGAAGGACACAAGACTGGGAGAGAGAGGGAGTGAAGGACAAAGAAAGAAAGAGGAGTTAGAGAGAGAGAGAGAGTGTGTTTGTGTGTGTGTGTGTGTGTGTGTGTGTGTGTGTGTGTGTGTGTGTGTGTGTCTGATCCAGTAAATCCAGAGTCCCAAACAGATCACAGCACTGTCTGTCTACCTCCATCTATCTCTGTGTCTCTCTACCTCTTTTGTTCTCTCTCTCTCTCTCTCTCTCTTCGTCTCTCTCTCTCTCTCTCTCTCTCTCTCTCTCTCTCCTCTCTCTCTCTCTCTCTCTCTCTCTCTCTCTCCTCTCTCTCTCTCCTCTCTCTCTCTCCCTCTCTCTCTTCTCTCTCTCTCTCTCTCTCTCTCTCTCTCTCGCTCCAAATCTCCCCTTCTTTCTTTATAGCTCAATCTCTCTCTCTCTGAGCTCCAATCTCTCTCTCACTCTCTCTGTCACACATCACTGTTCACACAGATCCTCTGGCAATCACAATACACTTCCCACTGGTGTCGGACCACACACACACACACACACACACACACACACACGATCTTTGACTGACAGGCCGGGCTTCTTGCAGCTCTTTGACATTCAGTGTGTCAGTATGAAAACAGAGAGGATGAGGGGAGAATAGAGCTGTTTTTACCCCATCACTCTCACACACACACACACACACACACACACACACACACACACACACACACACACACACACACACACACACACACAACACACACCCACCACACACACACACACACACACACACCCAACACACACACACACACACACACAACACACACACACACACACACATTATCCAATCTGCTGATGATTCTGCACAAACACCCCCCCTCTTACTCCGAGCAATTTGCATTTCAGCCGCCGTTTATCGACGCCGTTTCTTTATATTTGAAGAGCCTCGTCCACACATCGTCTGCAGAACAAATAGCAGCTGGAGACTCGCTGCCGAACGTTCCTCCAGTTATTAGAGAGGAGTGGAGTCGTTCTGTTTACAGATGAGTCGTAAATTAGAGCTTAATCTGAAGGAAAACTAAATACAAATACTCAGATCTCATTCTAAGAGGAGAGAAATACACAATCTGATGCTGTTTGATGTTCTTCGTTCTATTAATCAGGACATTTTCTTCAGAAAGCTCCTGTTGAGACGCTAAAGTAAAGGTTGGATAGTTGGTTTGGTTTTAAAGGGGCCCTATTGTGCTAATTTTCCGGTTCATATTAGTATGTAGTGTCTCTACTTTAAAGAGTCCTCTCCTGCTGATGTTCAGGTGTATATCAGTATGTAGTGTCTCTACTTTAAAGAGTCCTCTCCTGCTGATGTTCAGGTGTATATCAGTACATAGTCTCTACTTTAAAGAGTCCTCTCCAGCTGATGTTCAGGTGTATATCAGTATGTAGTGTCTCTACTTTAAAGAGTCCTCTCCTGCTGATGTTCAGGTTTATATCAGTATGTAGTGTCTCTACTTTAAAGAGTCCTCTCCTGCTGATGTTCAGGTGTATATCAGTACATAGTGTCTCTACTTTAAGAGTCCTCTCCAGCTGATGTTCAGGTGTATATCAGTATGTAGTGTCTCTACTTTAAAGAGTCCTCTCCTGCTGATGTTCAGGTGTATATCAGTATGTAGTGTCTCTACTTTAAAGAGTCCTCTCCTGCTGATGTTCAGGTGTATATCAATATGTAGTGTCTCTACTTTAAAGAGTCCTCTCCTGCTGATGTTCAGGTGTATATCAGTACATAGTGTCTCTACTTTAAAGAGTCCTCTCCTGCTGATGTTCAGGTGTATATCAGTATGTAGTGTCTCTACTTTAAAGAGTTCTCTCCTGCTGATGTTCAGGTGTATATCAGTATGTAGTGTCTCTACTGGGACATGTCTCCATGCTTTAATGTTCAAAAAGCTCTTTATTTTTCTCATACTGCAGCACCTCTTTTCACCCTCTGTCTGAAACCAGAGCCCAGTCTGCTCTGATTGGTTAGCTGGTCGGCTCTGTTGTGATTGGTCAACCCCTTAGAGATGTCCCACCCCTTAGCCTATCACGTACAATGTGTTGGAGAGCTAGCCAATAGGAACGCCAATGTTACACAGTGATGTCACTTCGATAGGGAAGTAAACAAAGGAGTTCAGGAGTCTAATTGGCTCCTACACAAAGACATAAATAGAGTCGGGCTTTTATTTGTTTTCTGAAAACACATAATACACAGCAAGTTTTCCACTTGTTGCAGAATCTCTCTGAAGCTCTCCGTTCAATGACTGCAGAAAACATCCAAACCCTTACAATTAGAGGGTCGCATTTAGCTTCACATCAATTTTGCAACATCTGAAAAGGAAACCAAGAACGTTTTGAATGTCTTTCTACAACTCTGACACAACTTGGCAGATCTATCGGTTGATTTGTCCAAAGATGAAACCCACGGCTGCCTGGAAGTAAGGAAATAAACCTGTTAGCAAAAGGCTTCGGAATATAAAAGACTTCATTTGTAACTAAAACATGCAGAAGTGTAAGTTTTGTTCCCAACAGAGGCAGACTGCAGCTGCTTTAACCTTGCTAAGAGCCCATTTAAATGCACTAAAGAGACGTCTGGCTGATAAAATCATTTAGCTTAATGTGAAAGCAGCCGGTTTCTACGGCGCTGATAAAGAAGGACAGATTTGTCTTTCCTCTTTCTGTCTGTCTCCACTCATATCTGTGTTAATACAGTTATCTGGGGGAGTGTGTGTGTTTAAAATGATGGATAGAGTGATGCTCCTCGTTAATAATTCACCGCCTGCGGTCGCTGTGCCCTTCACATCTCAGCCAATCAGAGGCGTTTACCGAGCGCTCTGATTGGAGGGGAAAAAAACGCCTTTCATGTAAATAGTTGTTGAGAAAATGTTGTTTTAACCTTTCTGTCACTTTCATATCATCGCTGCCTGTTGTTTCCGAGTCAATCTTAAAGTTTAAAAAAAAGAAATGTTCGTCTCGTCTCTGTTTTTCCATATTTCTGTTATTTTTTTTATCCCTGCCGTTTCCTGTTGTGTTGTCTCCGTCTCTCCCCCCCTCCCTTTCCTCCGTCTCCTGATCCTTCAGACTCAAGGAGAAGTGAAAAACATTGTCTCCATGCAGACGTCAACTTGTTGAAAAGAGAATAAATCTTGGACTGAAGTTTAAGGGGCGAAAAAACATCGAGGAAGACGACATCTGAGCGCCGGATTGAAGTCCAAGTTGAAGGGCGAAAAAACTTAAAACGTGGTTTAAAAGACAAAGAAAGTCATAGTGTGTTATTTTTAGGAGAAGAGAGCGGCGGGTGACTTTCCTTTGTCATATCGACTTTGAAACAGTGATTTTGGGGGGGGGTAGAGACATTTAAAAAGCAGACAAATCCACAGAGAGAGAGATGTGGAGAGAGATGTGGAGAGAGATGTGGAGAGGTGGAAATTTCCATCGCTGAAAAAGTTGGAAACAACTGCGCATGTCTTCTTTGTTTCTGAACCGTCGCACTGCAGCTGGATGGCAGGAGATTATTTATTTCTTCCAACATAATCATCTACCTACAGATTTATTGTGATGCTCGAAATGTAGATTATATGTATTTTATTTAGCCTATTACTTCTTTCGTTTGCATTTTTAAAGATACTTGTTAGGTTTTTTACATGACTTGAAGCTTAATTTAATCAATTTTAGCCTCTGCAGACCATTTACTTGCACTAAAACCTATATAACACACTACAGGAGAGAGAAAACCCCAAAAAGCTAAATAAGGCCTCTTGAAAACTGCAAATATAATCAGATTTTTTAAGCGTTTAACGAGCTTGAATTTAACCTCCTAATGTAATAATTAAGATGAACTATTAATACAATGATATTGAAGCTTAGTCCTTTTAAATTAAACTCATTATAATGAGATAATACGGCTTTGTCCACGAGCACTTTACCAGAGGAGCAAACTGGCCGTTAAACGGTTAAACTGAGATAATGATCAGATGTAAAAGACTGACAGGAAGACGTGGAGAAACAAAAGGAAAATAATTCAACATGACTCGGTTCAAGCCTCGCACAGGTACAATCTGAGTATGTGTGTGTGTGTGTGTGTGTGTGTGTGTGTCTGAGATACTGAAGTGTGTACAAGGGTGTATTTCATTTCGCGTTGATGTATATCTGCAAATTTAGCTGAATGCATATGTGTGTGTGTTTGTGTGTGTGTGTCTGTGCGTGTGTGCATGTGTGTGTGTGTGTGTGTGTGTGTGTTTGTGTGTGTGTGTTTCAGAGACAAAGAGGCAGAGTGCCCTGAGTCTCCATTACAAGGACAATATTTCCTGTCATATCTGATTTGCAGCGAGAAGAAGAGGAGGAGGAGGAGGAGGAGGAGGAGGAGGAGGAGGAGGAGGAAAGAGATGACGAAAGAGCAGCAGAAGCACTGACGCAGAGAGAAAGAATCTAGTAAAAATGCAGTACAAAAAATGGGAAATATTCAAAAATAGTAACAAAAATAAAGTAACATTTCTCAGTTTTTTATTATTGAAAACTGATTTTTTTTGCAATAGCCATTCTACAATCTGCTACGTGTCTCTATAGTTAGTTTTTTGGATTGTTCCAATCAGTGTTTGCCCTTCTCTATGAACAAGGAATCCAATATGTGATTGGTCAACCGCTTGGAGATGTCCCCCCCCTCACGTACGATGTGTCGGAGCGCTAGCCAATAGAGTGTTACATAGTGATGTCACGATCCGGAAGTAAATAAAGGAGGCATAATAAGGCCTCTTGAAGAAGATGTAAGAGATGTCATCAGGGGCTATATGTTATGAATTACACATTCTTTTAAGAGGATAAATATCTTTTAGGAGGTAAATAGAGCAAAAACCTCTTTAGGTTTTTTCCAATTTTGTTTCAGAAAGATCAGAATGAGATGACTCATAAAGAAACTGCTTAGTTATATATTCAGTGGAGAAAAGGGAGGGTTTAAAGAAGGAAAGAGGAAGATATAGAGGTCCAGATCTGCACTTAAATGTGAGGTTTTTAAATAAGCTGAAAGGAGGTGTCACATTCATCAAAGTGTGTGAGTGTATTTCGGCCAATCACAGTCTAACTCTTGGCAAAAGGAGAAATGGACGTGCCAATGCACTGCTCAGCAATTAGACCGTCACCACACACAGCAAGATAAATCCTGTACACACACTCACACACACACACACACACACACACACACTCACAGAAAGCCAACATATTCTCCATAGATTATGCATGTATTTATGCATAGCAGGATTTATGCATGTTGGTCCGAGCTGTGTGTGTTCATGGTGTGTGTGTGTGTGTGTGTGTGGGGGGGGGGTGTGGGTGTGTGTGTGTGTGTGTGTGTGTGTGTGTGTGTGTCAGTCCTGGACCGAATCATGTTATCTGATCCACAAATCAACTTCCCTTTGATAGAAAATCATCCTGTCTGCAGAACAGTGGAGTGTGTGTGTGTGTGTGTGTGTGTGTGTGTGTGTGTGTGTGTGTGTGTGTGTGTGTGTACTGTATGTGAGTGTGTGAACTTGTTTTGCTCTACAATCTGCAGTCCGTTAGATGTCAAACAACGTGTAATTTATTCCGCTCTCAGACGAGGGGAGAGGAAGGAGGAGATGAAGGAAGGGATGGAGGAAACATAAATGGTATGGATGATCAAAAAAAAAAAAAAGATGGAGACAAGATGATGGCATAGAGGAAGAATAGACAGGACAACATCTCCTGTAAAGCCTGTGTTTTATCCCCTCACCATTAATATTTCCATCTCTTTCCTCAATGTTCCTTGTTGTCTTCTTTCTCCTCCCTTTCCTCATTCTCTTCTCCTTTTCACTCGTACCCTCTTCCTTGTTTCCTGATTTCCTCACTTCATTCTTCACATTATATTTTTCCATCCCATTCTCTTTTCCTACCTCCTTCATAACTCTTCCTTGTTCCCTTATCCCCTCACATAAGTCCTCCCCTCCTTTTCCCCATCTTTTCTCCTCTCCTATTCGTCTCTTTCCCTCTAATCATCCTTAATCTATTATATTTTGTATTATTTCCCTGTTTTTTCCTCCGTTCACTTCTTTTTGTCTCATTTCCCATTTCCTCATCTTCCTAGTTTCCCCCTCCTTCTTTTCTTTCACACGTTGCTGCTCCTATCTTATGTCTCTCTTTCCCTGATCTCTCCTTTTCCCTAATTATGCTTTATCTATTATATATTGTATTCTTTCCATCTCTCCCCTCCTTTTTCTCCCCTCCTTTTTCTCCCCTCCTTTTTCTCCCATCCTTTTCACATAAACTCTTTCTTTCCCACGTATTTGCTCCTCACTATTCCTCACTTCCTCCTAATTATCCTTCATCTATTATATTCCTTATCCCTCTCCATTCTCTCTCTCCTACCTCCTAGTTTTCCCTGTTATCTTATTTCTTGTTTTTCCTTGTTTTCATCGTCTCCTTCTCTCCTTTCCTCTCCTCTAATCATCCGCTCGTCCTTTCACTTCCATGGTAACGGACAGTCAATGAAAAAGGCATTCAGTAACCAGGGAAACTTAACACACTGTGTGTGTGTGTGTGTGTGTGTGTGTGTGTGTGTGTGTGTGTGTGTGTGTGTGTGTGTGTGTGTGTGTGTGTGTGTCCATGTGAATGGCTGGCAAGAGACAGAGGATGCTAATGGACACCATGAATGAAAGAAAGAAAGAGAGTGAAGCTGAGGCCCAGCAGAAAATACAAAGCTTATATAATACTGCTTATTTCTATTCTACGTCAAATAAAGGAAGACATTACCTAATGCAGAAAAAAATGTTTGCATTCATTCTGTTGAAACTAGGTTTGCAAAACAAAATGTCAAGTACTAAAAGGCGGAGATCCACAGATGACTTGTTGAGTTGTCTTGTAAACAAGCTGCTTGTGTTAACATCCATCTCAATTTAAAACACGTTTTTTGTTTGTGAGGTTTTCCACGACAACATATTGGCTTCGTAAATCACTCGCATAAGATGTTGTATCAAAGAGGACATATACAGGGTACTTATGTGTATGTTGTGCTTCTACTGTGACATGTTTACATTCTTTAATGTTCAAAAAGCTCTTAAGAAACACAGGGATTTTAGCCTTTGCAGACCATTTACATGCACTGAAACCTATAGAACAATTTAAAGCAGGGGGGTCAAACTCAAATACACAGTGGGCCAAAATTAAAAAATGGGTACTAGTGGAGGGCCGGACTGGTTCAATGTTTATTGCAGAACTTATTGAAATGAACTTATTGCACATATTAAACCTGGAACTAACAAAGCTTAAATTATTGCCTATAAAAACAACATTAAACATTAAATAATCAGTTGCATTCATTTCTTATGGCTCTATCTGCAGCTTTTCCAGAGTCATTTCTTACGGCTCTATCTGCAGCTTTTCCAGAGTCATTTCTTATGAGTACATTTTCCCACAGGCCAACAACAGCTTCAAAAAACTATTTCCCTCAAAGAGAAAACCAAACATGCCCTGTTGTCGTGAGAAGAAAAGTGCAGAAGGAAACATCCATTAAACTCAGTGTGCTGCTCTGTGATGCTAGTTCAAGCCAGATACTTGGCATCTCATCTTGGGTGCAAGTTCATCAATGTTTGGGCTCAGGCTCTGAGCTGAGGAAACCCTCAGGATGGAGTGAAGGTGTGCGTGCAATATACCGGCGGGCCAGATCTAATAGTAATTAGAAATGATCCTGCAGGCCGAAATTAAATCCACCAAGGGCCTGATTTGGCCCCCGGGCCTTGAGTTGGACACATGTGCACTAAAGGGAAGGGAAACCCCCAAATAGCATAATAGGGCCTTTTTAACACTGACATTGGAAACATGTAAACGATAATAGAGAGCGAAATAGGGTGAGAAAATAAGGATGGGGATTTAGAGGACAATAGAGAGAACAGACAAGAGATATGTCTGAACATTAAGCTTTTAGAGAGAAACCCAATGAGCAAACTCGACTAAACCCCAAACCCTCTGACCTCCGACATGTTGTTGATGTTTGAAGCTGAGTTTCCTCTTCACTGTCCATCAGAAAAAACATAATAAATAACAGGCTGTGAAATGAAATGGGGAAAATAAAATTCAGCTGTCGTGGCAATGTTTATTTTTACCCCTTTTACTGTAAATAATCGCAGCAATGTGGCAGCCGCATGTTCTGCAGATAAAAATTACAGAAAACAGCACAGCTGAACTTCAAAGTGCAACACAGACACAGCAAGAGGGGGAGGGGGGGGGGAGAAATAAGAGGGAGAAAGGTGTAGAAGAGAGGAAAAGGCTGAAAGATAAAGAAAGAGAGAGAACATATTGCCACTGTGTCAATACAATATATATGCTAATCACGCCTTTAGTATATGTGTGAATTTCATTACACGTAAAGGACTAATACGGTTACGAAGAAAAACCGCGTGGAGTCCTAAAACCAATGACTGTCAAGGTCATTTACAGCAAAGCAGGAGTCAGAAACTCACACAGAAACCAGGAACAAGAGATTAAACAGCTGCCAAAAATAAACTTAATGTCTAAAAACGTCTAATGGAGAAAGCCTGCTTTGGGAACACAACACCAGTTTCCTCCTGTTCAGTATCACTCGGCCTGTGAAGGTAACGCAGTACTTCTGGATTATCTTGATTATTCTAAAGTTATACAACGTCCTATAATGTACACACATGTTTTAAAAAGGTGTTCCAGATTCTGAAATGACTTTAAAAATGTCAAGGACAACATTTAAGTAGGTTTTTGTGCTTCAAGATATTGGGTCTTTAGCTTCAAGCTAGGAGATGGTTGGTAATGTTAGCTTACGGTTAGGTTTAGCAGCTATCTATTGGTAGGGTTAGAAAATGGCTAATTATGTTTCTAAAATGTTTAGGTCTCAAGTAAGGAAAAGCTTCGGTTTACCAACTAAAACATGTGTTATGTCAACAGATTTCACATAACTGTATTAGGTTGGTTGAAAGCAATAACATTAAGTTTAAATAGGTTCAAAGTAATGTTATTGCTTTCAACTAACCTAATACATTTAATTAAAGTCAATGCTTCACTTTTTTCAGTGTTGGCGACTCTGGTTTCGTCAAAATTCTTCCAATAAAGCTTTTTGTGTTTCAGATTTAACCGTCTTTTTTCCATTCTGAGACCTCTGCAAAAAGCTCAGTTTTGAGGGCAGGAAGTGTTGAGTAAATGCCAAAATGTGGGGAAATAAAACATACTTTTTGTGTGGACACATCCTGTGTATATTTTTGCGTTTGCAATGTTTTTGAAAATGTGTGTGTGTTGTTTGTGTAAGTTGATGTTTGTGTGTCGATGTTGTGATCGTCAGAACACGTGCAGGGCAATTATTCATTAAAAGAATTACTGCAGAGGTATTTAGCTTCACTTTCTCATTTGTCTATACACAAACACACACACACACACACACACACAAAACAAATTCCCAAACAAACTGCGGATCGCATGCATACACAATCACACACCGACAATAAATGCAGACACATACTTTCAGAAAATCACAGCAAGACTGCTTCACTTACTTACTCACACACACACACATAGAAACACACACACACACACGTTTATGCAAGAAGACGATGCGGCGGGCGCATTGAGGAAGCGTGGCCGATCGACATTAATATTTATGGGCTGCTTTGCAAAGAGAGAAACATTGATAAGCTGCAGTTTTGAATATTAACGCTGACTTTATTTTAAAAAATGCATTAAAGCAAAATATACTGGTCAAATTAAAGAAATAGAGAGAGAGAGAGAGGGCAGAAGAGAGAGATCAGTGTGGAAGAGCTCCATTAACTAAGAAGAGAGAGACAGAAAGAGTAGCCTGAGATGTGTAAAGAATAAGGAAATATTCATTTAAAACAGACGTTAATTAAGGGTTTGACAGTTGTGATGCGTGTTTGCAGAACAGAGCATGAATCAGTATGAGGTTAGCCTAGCTTAGCATAAAGACTGGGGTAAAACTAGGCATTTCACAACATCCGATACTTCACATTGATGCCAAAATACAAACAAACGTAGACATTTTTCTTTAATACCGCAAGTACTGGAGGGCTTGAGAACAATGTTGTCCGGCGAAATATGTCATCAGAAAGACAATATTATGTATTTATATGCATTTGTAACATCAATTCAAAAGGTAGAGGTTAGAGCCACATGTGACTAAAAGAGGACTTCAGTCAAATTCTTTAACCCTTATGTTGTGTTCGGGTCTCCCGTGACCCGTTTCAAGTTAAAATGATTTAATAACTACGCTCTAGTTTTTTGTATCTGAACAAGGCTTCATGATATCCTCCACAACAGATATACAAACACTACAAAACTGATTTTGACCATTTTAGCCACGTCTGAAGGTCTCTAAAAAGAAAAGTGTATAATTTGGTGTTCAGGGGAGACCCAGCAGAATTGTTGTGGGTGACTCGGGGTCAAATTTGGCCCAATCAAGATTCATCTGTGACTTTAGACACCCCTCCCCCCCCCCCTTCATACACTGTAACAATAATTTGTTGCAACATGCACCTGGTCTCCCCTCCCTCTGCCCCCCCCCACGGGAACTTCACCTTTCTCAAAGAATATGTACACTAACACTTGAACCTGAACACACATGCACGTGTGCAATATGTGGTGTAATGTGTTTGGGGCCATAACATTAAATTACAACAGGATTGTACGGTTCTGAATGCATAATAAGTTAGTTAGGATGTAGTTAAAACAATATTGGATGATAGTGTTTTGGACTGAGATAAATCATGGGTCAAAATTACCCGCGAACACCATGAACAGTAACAGCTTTCAAACACAAGGGTTAAAAAAAAGTCAGAAATCTAAGAAAGAAAGTGATCATTCTGGAAAAAAGTGATAATTTCAATTAAATAAGTCAAAATTCCAAGAATATAAGTCGATATTTTAAGAAAAAAAGTCAGAATTCCACGAAAAAAAGTCAGAGTTTGATCAATTAGAGAAAAAGATAATTAAACTGAGAACTTGTGATAATGTTTTAGGAATCTGTTTCGGATGTCTTCCCTGGGCATTTCCCCCTCCTAACGCAACATGGTCAACAAAACAACATTTAAAATGTGTTTAAATCGGCGGGAAGAGATCTTTCATAGAAGCTATATATAGAGATTCTTATAATGGGGAAACGGAAAAGGGGGGGACATTCAGTAACAACCTCCCAGCAGGACAGACGTCAGGATCTACAAAAGTGAAAGTCACTGTACCTCTTCCTCTGTCAGCAATTACGGCATTACAGATATTATACTGTTCCATGACAGCCAAACAAATGCTCCACGCACACACGCACACACACACACACACACTTACACACAATGTCCTGAGTGCAGGATCAAGACGTTCTCTCTTGGCTGAGTGCCTGGATGAGACGAGGCAGAGAGGCCTGCACACACACACACACACACACCACACACACACACACACACAACACACACACCACACACACACACACACACACACACACCACACACCACACACACACACACACACACACACACACACACACACACACACCACCACACACACACACACACACACACACACACACACACACAGCTCCATGACCTTGTCTGAATGCTGCACACTAAATACTGGCAGAAATAATAAGAGAAGAAGAGGAAGAGAGGAGGAAGAGAGAGACTGGGAGGACAGAGGTAGACGAGGACATAAATGGATAAACAGATACAAGAAAAGACAGATGAAGAGAGAAGGGATGTAAAAGAGCAGGACAAGAGGAGATTGAAGAGATGAAGAAGAAAGGGTTACAGATGTAAAAAGGTATGAAAGAACAGAGGAGAAGGTGGAGGGGAATGGCACAGGAAAACTGAGGGAACAGAGGAGAAGGTGGAGGGGAATGGCACAGGAAAACTGAGGGAACAGAGGAGAAGGAGGAGGGGAATGGCACAGGGAAACTGAGGGAAACTGAGGGAACAGAGGGAAACAGAGGGAACAGAGGGAAACTGAGGGAAACTGAGGGAAACAGAGGGAAACAGAGGGAAACTGAGGGAAACTGAGGGAACAGAGGGAACAGAGGGAAACTGAGGGAACAGAGGGAAACTGAGGGAAACTGAGGGAACAGAGGGAAACTGAGGGAAACTGAGGGAACAGAGGGAAACTGAGGGAAACTGAGGGAACAGAGGGAACAGAGGAGAAGGTGGAGGGGAACTGCACAGGGAAACTGAGGGAAACTGAGGGAACAGAGGGAACAGAGGAGAAGGTGGAGGGGAACTGCACAGGGAAACTGAGGGAAACTGAGGGAACAGAGGAGAAGGTGGAGGGGAACCGCACAGGGAAACTGAGGGAACAGAGGGAAACTGAGGGAACAGAGGGAACAGAGGGAAACTGAGGGAACAGAGGGAAACTGAGGGAACAGAGGGAAACTGAGGGAACAGAGGGAAACTGAGGGAAACTGAGGGAACAGAGGGAAACTGAGGGAACAGAGGGAAACTGAGGGAACAGAGGGAAACTGAGGGAAACTGAGGGAAACTGAGGGAAACTGAGGAAAACTGAGGGAAACTGAGGGAAACTGAGGGAAACTGAGGGAACAGAGGGAAACTGAGGGAAACTGAGGGAAACTGAGGGAAACTGAGGGAACAGAGGGAAACTGAGGGAAACTGAGGGAAACTGAGGGAAACTGAGGAAAACTGAGGGAAACTGAGGGAAACTGAGGGAAACTGAGGGAACAGAGGGAAACTGAGGGAAACTGAGGGAACTGAGGGAAACTGAGGAAAACTGAGGGAACAGTAAAGAAACAAGACATGAGATTGCAATAAACATAAAAAGTATTTATCGAAACTCCAGCTTGTATTTGTGTGTGACCTGCATCATTCCTCTCTTACCCTCCTCACACACACATATCCTCTTCCTCTTCCTCCCCCTCTCCCCCTCTTCCTCCCTCCTCTTCCTCCCCCTCAGGGCGATTACGGCGCTCACTTGTTGGGAGACGCGGCTGTTTTGTGGTGAACAAGACGCTCCTCTATCAGATTTTCATTAGCGATAGCGGCTCGCACAAATCAAAAAGTGGAGACGCTCGGGGCGGCGCGACACGCTCCTTTAATTTCCTGTTGTGGGCAACACTGAAGGATTGTGGGTCAGCGGGGAGAAACAGGAAACACGATAAAGCCGCCACGTGGACGCCTTTGAAAGTGGAGTGTGTGTGTGTGTGTGTGTGTGTGTGAGAAAGAGTGGTCAGGTGACATCAGAGGTCTGAAACCTTCATAAGGAGCCATGATGGACCTCTGACCTGTTTCTGTGTTTACTTCCTGTCTGTTTTCCTCTTATCTGACGTCCAACGCTCAGTATTATATTATTATTATATACACACTTATGGCTATTTTACTAATATATATTTAGACTGTACTGTAAGTGTAAATATGCACATTGACATGAATCCAAAAATCCCTGCTCTCTCAATATAAAAATGAATGTTCAGGAAGTATTCTACCTTTTTTCTGGTGGTTGAAAACGAATGTCCACGTTAAATGTACCGGACTTCTTTCTGCCGTTGCTAAGGTATTCCTTACTGCACGTTACTATGGCACCAATGCTATGTGCTATTAGGGCGGTGCTGGGAATTATCATCGGGTATCTCTAGGAGCGCAGATTAATGTCTTAATAATGTGAAACTGTATCGATCCTCACGGAGAAAATCTCTTTTTTTTGCCTTAGCAGATTTTCATTAAAAGCCTCCAGAGGATCAAAGTGTTCACACAGCGTCTGTTCTTGGCTGGAGTCTCATCCAAAACTGATTGCTTATATATCTGAGACCCATAATATATGCCTAAAAATAGCATTATAGGAGACCTTTAAAAGTTCTGGGAAATAAAGTAACCATTCTTCCAGTTCTACTTTAAAGAACATCAGTAGTTACTACATGGGAGACGAAGCTGACAATGAGCTATAGTGCTATTGGTGAATGTGATGTGGACAGCAGCTGTTGAGACGTCTCACTCTGTGATAAAGTGTCGGACAGATCGATCGTCCTCAGGCTGCGCCACCAGCAACAACTAAACACAGCGGGAACTGAGATCGCAGTTTAGCTAAAGAGCTTCTGTAAAGAGTGTAGTGCACACACACACGCACACACACACACACACACACACACACAGATCCCACCGAGAGAAACATACAGAAAAACACTTTTAGGCAATTTCATTTCAATCAATATATAGTGTAAAGAGTGAACACACATGAAGGACCATGAAGGAGAAGCAAATGTAACGTGTGTACAACACACACACACACACACACACACACACACACACACATCTGGCTGGCTATGTGTGTATTAGTATAGCTTTGTCTGTGTTTTCAGGTATTGACTTCTCATACTGGGTTTTATTACGTGTATGTGTGTATGTGTGTGTGTGTGGTGTGTGTGTGTGTGTGTGTGTGTGTGTGTGTGTGTGTATCTGACAGGCTAAATCCAGGCTGTAATGTAATGGTCCATGCTAATGAAGCTAGCGTCGGGGCTAGCATGCCAAATCTGCTAGCAGACAGCGCCATTTGACTCCTCTAACTGGATTATGCAAATCAGATGCTCATCACAGCTCAGGGAGACGAGTGACACATAATTTATACCAGAGAAGAAGAGTAGCGAGTAAGAAAAGGAGCGTGCGCACACACACACACACACAGACACACACACCCACACTCAGAGGAGAAAGACATGCCGTTACACAGCTATCTGTCATATTCAGCCACACACCTGGATCTGTGAGTGTATGTGTGTGTGTGTGTGTGTGTGTGTGTGTGTGTGTGTGTGTGTGTTTGTGTGTGTGCGTGTAAATGGTCTGCAAAGGCTAAAATCCAAAAGTTCCAGAACATAGTGACATCACGATGTAACACTCGCTCTCCTATTGGCTAGCTCTTGAAAACACATTGAACGTGATAGGTTAAGGGGCGGGACATACCGAAGCACTTTCCCTTTCTTGTCATCCGTCTTATTTCTCTTTCAAACACTTGTCTCTTTTTTCCATCTCACTCCCTATTTTACTTTCCAAGAAATAAGATCTCCTTTATTCTGTACTCTCTCCTTTTATGTTCTCCTCGCTGCATT
This sequence comes from Dissostichus eleginoides, assembly GCA_031216635.1. Taxonomy (NCBI): domain Eukaryota; kingdom Metazoa; phylum Chordata; class Actinopteri; order Perciformes; family Nototheniidae; genus Dissostichus; species Dissostichus eleginoides. Next base: position 32,127,848 of record CM062275.1, read on the forward strand.
CATTCCCTTCCTTCCTTCCTTCCTTCCTAAATCCTTACTTCCTCTCCGTTTTTCTTCTTCCTTTCCCTCCCTTCCCTTTTGCCGCCCCCTTTCTTTCTTTCCACCCCTGCATCAAAGTCAAAGTCAATTTTATTGTCAATCTTCCAGTTTGTGTGAATAGACACAGAGATCGAAATAACGTTTCCCACAATCCCGAATATAAAAACAATGTATATAAAAATATGTGTGCAAATATGTATATATATATATACACAGAATTAAAGACACATTTTTACATGTGCACACATCAAGACCTAAATAAAAACACAACAATCAATATGTACAAATTAGGGCTGTCAAGTTGACGCGCTAATAACGCGTTAACGCAAAAAAAATTAACGCCACTAATTATTTTAACGCGATTAACGCATGTGTATTTTTTGTCCTCGGCCGCCCCGTAGTTTCAGAGCGCATCGAGTTTAAAATACCATCTACAAGCTGACGCTGACAGCCCCGCTCCTGCCGCCCGCTTGCGGCAGACCACACTTCCACGCTCACCGGCAGGCCCGGACTGGCCATCGGGAGGACCGGGAGGGTGTGTGTATGTGTGGCGCGAGCGAGCGAGAGAGAGAATGCGCACACCTTATGTGTATTGTTGTTGTTAGCATCTGGTGCTAGCTAGCTGCGCTAACGGATATAAGGAGCTGTTTCAATGAAAACAGAGGAGCGACATTTCGCCGACAACTGCGCCGAGCACTTGACTTCATGCAGGTAGCCAGACAGTGGGACATTGTACGAAAAGTCAGCACACTCAGCACGGATAGTGCGCGCAACATGATTGCAGCGTCCAGGCAGCTCCCGTTCGAGCATATGCCTTGAGTTGCACATAGCTCCAACGATCCATCACACACACACACACATACACACACACACACACACACACACACACACACACACACACACACACACACACACTTTGTATTGTCAGAGAGAGGTTCCAGGTTGTTGTGTTTAATATTCATGAGAATATTTGTCATTGTTCAAATGATAATAATCAAACATTTGCATAAAGCATATTTGTCCACTCATATGTTGATAAGAGTATTAAAAACTTTAAAAATATCCCCTATAAGGTACATTTAGAACAGATAAAAAATGTGCGATTAATTTGCAATTAATCGCGATTAACTATTTTAATCGACTGACAGCCCTCGTAGAAATATATAACGTCACTTCAATATTTGAGAATGTACATTAGTGCAAAATTGTAGCAGCGTAAAAAGTGTCTGGTGCTGGATTTGAGTGTCTGTTATCCTCCCTCCAGTTGTCCCTTCTACCTCATTCCCGCTCTTCTTCATCTTCCTCATTTCCTCTCCTCATTTGCCTCAATCCCTCCTTTCCTTTCCTCTCTCTATCCTCCCCTCCCCCTCTGTAGTCGCCCTCCCTCCCTCCCTCCCCAAACTCTTTAACACACTCGTCAAAGTTAGCTTTAATTGGTTACAAAACGAGTCAAAGCCGGTACAAAAGATGACAGCGAGCTGAAAGGATGGGGGGGGGGGGCACCCAAAGGTGGCAGGTGTAAGGAAAGGGGGGTTGGTGAAGAAATAGAAGGAGGTAAAGAAGGAGGGGAGGAAGTTATGCTGGGAGGCAGAGTAGTAAATTGTTCCATTTTTGCAGGTAATCTAAATGCTAACTAGAGGCAACTTATCACCAGAATGGATTTCCGACCATCTGTTCAAATAACAGGGGATTTGTCCGGTGGCAAGCGCAAGAATGGGATGATGGCGGGAAGATTAGGCGCCGCCACGCTATACAGAAGAGAAAAAAACTAAAAGAGAGAGGGGAGAAAAAAACATGTATTTTGTGCAAACAAGAACAGATGACGCCCGTACAATTACGCCTGTCAGGAGCTCCGAAAAGCAATCGATCTCTGAGGCAGCCGAGCGACTCTCTCTCTCTTTCTACTTCATAGCAAAATGATTTTCTCTCTGTTTTCCTTCCTCTCCCCTTTTTCCCCTCCATCGCTCGCTCTCTCTCGCTCTCTCTCTCTCTCTCTCTCTCTCTCTCTCTCTCTCTCTCTCTCTCTCTCTCTCTCTCTCTCTCTCTCTCTCTCTCTCTCTCTCTCTCTCTCTCTCTCTCTCTCTCTCTCTCTCTCTCTCTCTCTCTCTCTCTCTCTCTCTCTCCTTAAACAATCTGCAAGGGGAAATGTTTTGCTTGAATACGGACAAGATGACGTTTCACTTTTCACTCTCTGCTGGAGTGAGGAGAGAGGAGGGGGAGGAAGAGAGGAGAGGAAGGGAGGAGAGGAGAGGAAGAGAGGAGAGGAGGAAGAGAGGAGAGGAAGGGAGGAAAGAGGAGGAAGAGAGGAGAGGAAGGGAGGAAAGAGGAGGAGGAAGAGAGGAGAGGAAGGGAGGAAAGAGGAGGAGAAAGAGAGGAGAGGAAAGAGTTAGGGAGGAAAGAGGAGGAGGAAGAGAGGAGATGTTGGAGGAAAGAGGAGAGGAGGAAGAGAGGAGAGGAATGATGGGAGGAGAAATTAGAGGATATATTGAGAGAAGGAAGGTGAGGAAGAGGAGAGAGAGGAAGAGGAGAGGAAGAGGAGAGAGAGAAGGAGGAGAGCAAAACAGTCTGAGAGTAAGAGGGCGAGAAAGGTGGTCAACAGTAAAAAGAGTGAGAGAGTTAAAGACTAAAGTGTTCAGGAAAGAAAGAGAGAGGGAGAGAGAGGAGAGAGAGAGAGAGGGAGAGAGGGAGAGAGAGAGAGAGAGGAGAGAGAGAGAGAGGGAGAGAGAGAGATAGAGAGAGAGATAGAGAGCGAGAGAGAGAGAGAGAGAGAGAGAGAGAGGAGAGAGAGAGAGAGGGAGAGAGAGGGAGAGAGAGAGAGAGAGAGAGGGCGGAAGAGTAATTAACGGAGAGAGACAATGAATGAAAGAGAGGGAGGAAGGGGGAGAATAGAGGGTGACAGAGCGTGCAGTTTACTGGCCCAGGAAGTGTTCTCAGGCTGCCGGCCAATGGGCTTGGCTCGTTCCCCCGTGTCACTAACAGCCCATTGGCCGATGAAAGCCGGCCTTTATTCTGCGTTTCAATCGACGCCTCACACCATCAAAGAAGAGCCGTTTATCTTTCCCTCCCTCTTTCCTCCCCTCCCCCTCCCCCTCACTCTCCATCCATCTCCCCTCTTTGCTTTTTCCTCTCACTACTTTCACAATTTGTCTCTCTGTCTCCAAAAATGCCGGCACACAAAAGAGGAAGACAAATAAAAACGTCCAGGATCGGAAAAAGTGGAGACAAAGTGAATCTGATTTCCTCGGGGTTTCTCTGACTCACCAAGAAAGAAAGTGGCTGACCTTCAGAGTCTGTCCAACTTAGAACAAAACTTAATTCAAAATAACCAAGGACTCTTTAAAGTAGAGACACTATATACTGATATACACCAGAACATCAGCAGGAGAGGACTCTTTAAAGTAGAGACACTACATACTGATATACACCTGAACATCAGCAGGAGAGGACTCTTTAAAGTAGAGACACTACATACTGATATACACCTGAACATCAGCAGGAGAGGACTCTTTAAAGTAGAGACACTACATACTGATATACACCTGAACATCAGCAGGAGAGGACTCTTTAAAGTAGAGACACTACATACTGATATACACCTGAACATCAGCAGGAGAGGACTCTTTAAAGTAGAGACACTACATACTGATATACACCTGAACATCAGCAGGAGAGGACTGTTTAAAGTAGAGACATACTAACTAACACATTGTAGGTTTGTTCTTTGAGTAGAATTCCTTGACAACAACAACATAAAATAACACTAGCGCTTCCAAAAGGACAAAGTTATATTGCAGATTTTTTATTTGTCACTCGTGGTTGAAATTGATGTTAAAATAGTATGTGTTATTATTAAGAAGAATGAACAGGTACTCGTTCTGTATCTCCACCACATCTCTGTATGATGGACTGTTGTGAAGTACTGCAGTATTTCTGTGTACTAATGTAGTTTTCCCCTGTCTTTCTTCTCTCTAATGTGCGTCATTACTCAGCGCAGCACTGACTGTTTTCACCTGTTTTTTACCCACAACACTGAGCCGCTTCACCACTCCTCAAATTCTCCATCTCATATCCCTCCGCCTCTCCGGTGGAGGAGGTTTAACTCACAACAAATGGCATCCTGTCACATTTCCTGTGTTTGAGACCATATTCATTCGGGGAAGAGAGAGGAATCGTGCTGTTGCAGACAGACATTTTTTCAAAAACAATATTACAATGTTTTTAAATCTTATATTTTATGTTCTGCTACTAGTTTTACTACAACTTGAGACTGGCTCAGTTGCCGTGGATGTACTGTTGAGCTGTAACTGACCTCTTTGATTTGACATCATTTTTAATATATGATTTTTATTGCCATACTGAATTCTCCTGAATTAAGTATTACTTTTATGCTAAAATGTGGAAATAGGGTCAAAGAAAGCTGACAAGAAAACTAGGAGAGAAGCAGTTCTCAGTGTGTGTGTGTGTGTGTGTGTGTGTGTGTGTGTGTGTGTGTGTGTGTGTGTGTGTGTGTGTGTGTGTGTGTGTGTGTGGCAGTTTCCTAATCTAATAGAATACAGAGGAAATAGAGCAGAGCTGGACATCCTTGACACACACTGACTCAATACCAAGACCTAACACTTTATCATCTGCTGTACCTGGACATGCTGTCTGTGACTCCAGTGTGTGTGTGTATGTGTGTGTGTGTGTGGGTGTGTGTGAGAGTGTGTGTGTGGCCCTGGGCTCTGTGAGGATGGGCAGTAGTTATTAACCTGCTGCCCAATTTCTGTCACGGCTGCTTTGTGGCTGCAAGCAGCGAAGTTGAGTGTGTGCGTGTGTGTGTGTGTCAACTGTGGAAGGACTCTTCCTCAGTGAAGTTATTACCAGAGTCCCACTCTAACAAATGATTGAATGAATACCACTAAAGGAAATGCAAGTGTATTTGAGTGTGTGTCTGTGCTTAAGTGTACACACAGAAACACATACAAAACATGTGGTGACATTGTGCGATTAAACTAGATGTATTAATAGAACATATGCCATAGTGTTATGCATGTGTATAATAGGGCCTCTTTAAAAAAAATGTAAGCAGGAATGTATGCAAAGAATACCTGTAATGATGTCTCTTTCCTTAGGTGACACAATATCTCACTAACGTAGCTCATTTGCTTTTTGGGTTACATAAAAAGCCATAAATGCTCCTGACCACCATCCAATCAGAGCTTCATCACATGTGTGAACTTAGACTAGAAAATGGGGCTGTTAATACCATGACTTTACATGATAAAACATGCTGCAGAATTTAATCAGCAAACCCTCGAGGACGAATATAAGAGAGACATATTTTCAAAACTCTACAGAGCCATCTGGGAGAGAGAGAACATCGAATATGCTCCTCTGACATGTATCATTCAGCGTCTCTAAATTACAAGAATCCAGCCTGTAAAAACATCATCATGGAGTCCACGGAGGACTTCAGCTTTCCTCCTGTCCTTTAAGAATCACCAATATTAGTTTGGACTTGCTGCTATCAATCATCTTGAAAGAAAAGCTGTCACACTTTCTCAAACTGACAGAGATGAAACTCAAAATGCAGATCGGAGACAGACAGGGGGAAAAAAAGGGAAGATTGTCAGCGTAATAAAGATTTTATCCCCAGTGTATTTGTTGAGTTTAGTCACACGAACATCGCTAATATATCAGTCTGGCTACGAGCAAAAGGGTGTGTGTGTGTATGTGTGTGTGTGTGTGTGTGTTTTGATGCTCCCATAACCATTACCTGCCACAATGGAGCAGAAAGGCTGCCGGTTTATCTTCTGATCAATGCCGCAAGCTGTCAAACACACACACACACACACACACACACACACACACACACATCCATTCACACTTACCCCCTCTTGTTCGCCCCATGCAGACTCTCTAACACTATCTCTCTCTTAAACACACTCACACATTTACTCAGACCCCTGCAGGGAAAAATGTAGTCATGTGGATTACTCTGTCTCTGTGTGTGTGTGTGTGTGTGTGTGTGTGTGTGTGTGTGTGTGTGTGTGTGTGTGTGTGTGTGTGTGTGTGTGTCAGGAAGAAATGTTCTGACAGGCTCGGCTGGAGGGAACTCAGCAGCGTCATGGAAACCGGCGAGAGATTAAACTGCATAACAAAACATCCATTTACACTCCAAATAATGAAATAACGATCACGTCATCTCAACTGATGTCTGTTACCCGAAAACATCGGCATCTTCATCACTCAATAACCTCTGAAATATTATGTTTTTTGGTTTTATTTTCAGGATGCTCTAACCTTTGACGTGTTCATCACTGATTGGTGGAATATATTCAACTGCATTGGTATCACGTAAGCTTTAAGTAAGTACATTTACTCAAGGACTGTACTTAATTACACATTAGATGTACTTGTACTTGCAAATAATGCACTTTATTTTATAGCTTTACTTACTAGCTAATGGAAGAACTCCCAAAGAAACCCTGCAATTAACGGGGGAAACTAGAAGAAACCTACACACAGGTAATGCATTAAAAGTTAGTGTGAATGTATATTAAAATGGATGCAAGGGCATGTCAACAGTCTTCCAGGTGTCGAAAAAAAAGGATATATTGGGCGTCAAGCAGGACAGGTGCAAAAACAGTAAAAGTCTAGTCTAAAATCAAGATCAAAATAGTTTTAAAGCAGATTTCAAGTCAAGTCTGATATTTCAGGATGAAGTAAAGTTTAAGTCGAGTCTCAAGCGTTGTCAATTCAAGTCTTGTGGGTTTTAGGGAAACTTAAGTCAAGTTATCCTTGAAGGAGAAGAGTCAAATCAAAGATATTCTCAAGTGAATAGCAGAAAGTCTCTCTGAGAGTCTTTCTATTATTCTCAGCGTTTCTTTCAGACGATGAGAAGATGCCTTTCACACATCCAGCAGACACCAAGCAACAGTATAATACCAGTTAAGCTATGAGTCCATCAATTACACACACAACAAAATACACCTTTTAGCTCTGGTTTGGTCTCCACCGCCTCCTGAGATTTTTGTTTTAATCTTTTATGCTCTTAACCTATTTTTTTAAAACTCAGATCCCTAGTTTTTTTTATGTATTTTATTTTTAAATGTTTTTATCAATTATTTTTCTTAGATAACTTTTTTTTTTTTATCAAACTGTGAAGCACCTTGAGATGACGTTGTTTTTAAAGTGTGCTGTACAAATAAAATGTATTATTACTACACCTGTCTCTTATGCTGTATTACTCCCATAAATAGGCTGAAATGCAACAGTGTGAAGGACTCAGAGGAGAGACTGAGCGGCTTCAATTCACAGAGTGACTTTCAGTAAAACTCGACTCAACTGCGCCACAAAGAAAATGTCAAAACAGTTGATGTATAAATGTTTTCCTAAAGTGGTGGGAGCACATCGGAGCGTCGGGATGAGAAACTAGGACATCTCCTGCCACCAGAGAGGCTTCAAACGCCCAAACACACACTTTCTATTCTCCCACTGACAGTCGCTTTTACATCTGTTCAGAACTGCTATTCACACACACACACACATAAATTGACGTCAGTGCCTTTTAATCTACACACACACTCTGGTATCACGTTGTTAGTGCCGCTACACACTCACCAGGTGGAGAGTTTGCCTTACAGCGATGGGAACGCAGCCAAAACTCAGCGTCTCTTTAAGATCTGCTGCCTGGATCTGTCGCTTCTTAAAAAGGAGAAGGAGGAGAGCTCAAATCCCCAAAGTATTCCCCGCTTCATTGAAGGGTAATAATAACTTTAGATTGTATTCAGCTGAAAAGTTACTGAGAGGGAAGAGAGTGGCAGAGAGGACGTCCTTCAGCTGCAGATGGAAACCAAAAAGTATTCAGAAACTGCGAGAGAAAATACTTTTTTTGCTAGTGTAAATACTATTATTTAAGACCCAGTGAAGTGTGCGCCGGTGCATGATCTGTTATGCTAATACGTATAGTAATGACCAAAATTGTCCATTGGAACCCATATAAAGATGTTGGAATAGCAACGAATTTGACGAGTTGGAATTTTCCGCTGGGAAATCCGCCTTCGTGGGCGTGGCTTGCGATCTACTGCGTGACGTCAGAAGATGGGCTCAGCCGAAGTGTTTACATTCACCACCGTTCATTTTGTCTCTGTTTCAAAGTGGAATTTACCAACGTTTTTGAGCGAGTATTTTATTGGAAAGTGTTTCGCAGTCGACTGGAAGTGATTGCCAATCGAGGAAACCTGACAATGGAGGCGACAGTGAAGAAAAAGGGAGGAAAAACACACGGGAAGCGATGCATTGCCGCTGGCTGTGGTAATGTCAATTCTGCCGAAGTGGCGATGTTTCTGTTCCAAAAGATGAAGGTGAGTGGCTGGTGTTATTGTTTCGTAGATTCGTAGATTGTTTATGAAAAATAAAGGCCACTGTGTTTGTGTCTACTAACAAGACTATCATGGCGGCGGCAGAGCTCAAGTCGAGTTTCTCCGCCTGGAGATATTCTCACTATTTCACTTTTGTCGAGCACAAAGAAAAGAACGTTTTAGTTAAATGTAAGTTGTGTCTTGGCGGGTCAAAGATCCTATCGACTGCCCAAAACAGCAATTAAAATCTGTTGAAACATCTGCAGAAACAACATGCTGGGACGAAGCTAGTAGCTAAGACCACAGACCCAGACTCATCCGACGCCACTCCACCTCCACCTAAGCAACAGCGGCTGGATTGGCACTTTGAAACATATCTTTGTGTTTGTGTTTGTATAGACCACATTGCTTAGCAGAGTTCAGTGATGCAAATGCATGTCAAGTTGATCAACAGGTTGTATTATTCTCCGATGCAATAACAGTACTGAAATGAAGGCTACAGTATAAGGGCATTAATGGGTGCCCTTTTTTAAGTAACTAAAAAGTTACTTTTCACAGTAACGCATTACTTTTTGGTGTAAGTAGTGAAGTAACTAGTAATTGTAACTAGTTACTGGTTTTCAGTAACTAGCACAACACTGCATGTGAACATGAATGTTGCATCATGCTATGAACAGATGAATGTATGATCAGGTGATGGCCAATCCTGTGTGTAGATCTACTCTAGATCTATGACAAAATATTGTCCTCAACTAAATTGACTTCCATGGCCACTTTCCTCATCTATCCTGTCCGAAAAGCTGTCAAAATCACTCATTTCTCTCGCACCAGTATCACTTTCCGAAGTCTCCGCCATGTTTACAATCACAACTGGGCCCATCTTGTGACGTCACAGCCGCTGCATAGTGCAGCAGCGGTAGGCTCAGACTCTGAAAAATTTGCGATGTTTATCTCGTCCCTCGCACTTCCTAAAAAATTATTTTAGCCATGAACAGGTACAATTATATGTAAGAAATGAAACTGCCATTTCATTTTGGCGCAAAAAAATGCACTTCACTGGCACTTAAAGAACCGTTCGATCTGATGTAGAAATCTTGCAACTTAAACTAATCATGCATCATTTGACACTATCAACTTCCTGCAGTATAACATCAAGACGTTCAATTAAGTCAAAACATACCAAAAACCACGGAACAAAAACAGACGAAACACAAGAAAAAGACAGAAAACAGTCACACGCTTCTTTATTCTCCTTAGCAACGGTCTGTTCTCCTGAGCAACGGTCTGTTCTCCTGAGCAACGGTCTGTTCTCCTGAGCAACGGTCTGTTCTCCTAAGCAACGGTCTGTTCTCCTGAGCAACGGTCTGTTCTCCTTAGCAGCAACGGTCTGTTCTCCTGAGCAACGGTCTATTCTCCTGAGCAACGGTCTGTTCTCCTTAGCAACGGTCTGTTCTCCTGAGCAACGGTCTGTTCTCCTGAGCAACGGTCTATTCTCCTTAGCAACAACGGTCTGTTCTCCTTAGCAACGGTCTGTTCTCCTGAGCAACGGTCTGTTCTCCTGAGCAACGGTCTGTTCCCCTGAGCAACGGTCTGTTCTCCTGAGCAACAGTTTGTTCTCCTTAGCAACGGTCTGTTCTCCTTAGCAACAACGGTCTGTTCTCCTGAGCAACGGTCTGTTCTCCTTAGCAACGGTCTGTTCTCCTGAGCAACGGTCTGTTCTCCTGAGCAACAGTTTGTTCTCCTTAGCAACGGTCTGTTCTCCTTAGCAACGGTCTGTTCTCCTGAGCAACGGTCTGTTCTCCTTAGCAACAACGGTCTGTTCTCCTTAGCAACGGTCTGTTCTCCTGAGCAACGGTCTGTTCTCCTTAGCAACGGTCTGTTAGCTAGAATTAAAAGCCCTGGAATGTCAGAAATTGACCAATTAGAATTGAGTATTCGACAAACCCATGATATAACAAAATGTAAATACGTTTTTCTGTTGAGTTGTATAGTTATAACACTTAACCAGTTCTGTTTCATGTATACCGCTATGGGACTAGTCTTTAAAACAAATAAATAAAATACCTTTTAAGTACTCCAATGGCAAAATGGACGTTCATTTACAAACATTACATTACATTACATTACATTACATTACATGTTACTTGTTAGACGCTTTTATCCAAAGCGACTTACATACTCAGTACTGTGGACAATCCCACAGGAGCAATTTGGGTGAAGTGTCCCAGGGACACAACGACATGCTGACTGCAGTGGGGTTCGAACCTGTGCTCCCCTGATCCGAACACCAACTCACTAGTTCACTGCACCACACGCCACAAACCACGCTAAAATATCAGGGGTTATTCATCCAACCATTTGATTTGCTGTTTCGACTCTGGAGTGTGTTGACATGAATTTTCACATTCAGGAACAGATTTTTCGGATTAATCGAACACCGCATGAATGTAGTGTGCCTTATCTTGCAAAATTAACTAAATAGAAAAACTAAATTGTATATCAACTCAGATCCAGTACAAAATGTAATGACCTCTTTCTAAACCAGGGATGGGCAACTTGGATGGTGGTGGGGGCCACATAATGTATGTACTGGCCACCAGGGGGCCGCAGATTCACTTGGAACACACACACACACAAATTCCATGTATTGTATGTAATTATTAACAAATATGTCTGACATCTTCATTGACATTTTACAATCTTTCAGGGAACATCCTCTAATGAGCTCACTAAACAAATATCAGTTCACAGAAATGTTATTTGATTTTTACAAGTGGCATGTTTGTATTGAACAGGTTATTTAACAGAGGAATAAAACTATTTTAAACTATTAGAAAGCACGGAAAATGTGTGTGCATTGAGATGAACCATTAAGATGACCTAAACATGAAGTCATGAACACTAACCCAGACATTAGTTGTCTAACTTGAACCTAAGACACTTGTAGCCTGTCTCTGCATTCCCCTTATTCCACAATAAGGGGAGTGTCAACACAGACACCTGTCAACCCGCACCCTGCTGTTCCTCAGCGCCGCTCCCCCTCCCTCCCGCTGAAATTATGAAGGAGAAGCGTGTAGTAATTATAGATAACACGGCAGGGTCCGTGACAGTTTGTTTTCATCTGATTTCAAATAAACAAAGTCTTGGTTTTTAGAATATTAAACTTGTTTCGCCAAATTCAGAAGATAAATACAACTTTGAAGCTTGTAACGGCATAATTACAAGCGGCAACTTAACGTCACAGCAGGCATAACAACAGCCGGTGTTTCTTTTAGTGTTTCCCCGGGAAA
>CM062275.1:32144518-32259518 GCA_031216635.1 Dissostichus eleginoides
GTAGAAGAGACATGAAGAAGAGGGGACACATGTTGATGTAGAAGAGACATGAAGAAGAGGGGACACATGTTGATGTAGAAGAGATATGAAGAAGAGGGGACACATGTTGATGTAGAAGAGACATGAAGAAGAGGGGACACATGTTGATGAAGAAGAGACATGAAGAAGAGGGGACACATGTTGATGAAGAAGAGACATGAAGAAGAGGGGACACATGTTGATGTAGAAGAGACATGAAGAAGAGGGGACACATGCTGATGTAGAAGAGACATGAAGAAGAGGGGACACATGTTGATGTAGAAGAGACATGAAGAAGAGGGGACACATGCTGATGTAGAAGAGACATGAAGAAGAGGGGACACATGCTGATGTAGAAGAGACATGAAGAACAGGGGACACATGTTGATGTAGAAGAGACATGAAGAAGAGGGGACACATGTTGACGTAGAAGAGACATGAAGAAGAGGGGACACATGTTGATGTAAAAGAGACATGAAGAAGAGGGGACACATGTTGATGTAGAAGAGACATGAAGAAGAGGGGACACATGTTGATGTAGAAGAGACATGAAGAAGAGGGGACACATGCTGATGTAGAAGAGACATGAAGAAGAGGGGACACATGTTGATGTAGAAGAGACATGAAGAAGAGGGGACACATGTTGATGAAGAAGAGACATGAAGAAGAGGGGACACATGTTGATGTAAAAGAGACATGAAGAAGTGGATTTTGCATAATAGGTGACCTTTAAAAATTGGGAATCAAATAGTTAAACAATGCTCTCCTTGGGAAAGCAGAACTTCAATCCTCTCCCCTTGCCCCTTTAATCAGTTCTGTTGAAATGCTTCTAATTAAACTGGTCTAATGTTGAGAAGCGAGACAGAACAGAAAAATATCACACACACGACAACAAAAATGTGATCGGAGGCACAAAGAGGGAGCGAAATAAACTGAACTTTGACACATGCATGTTTAGAGAGAGATATGTATAGAAGCAACAACACAAGAGCAACAGTTCATTGAACACGGGGAACATGCATTATGCATCAACTCTGCATTGGGGGTTTTATCAATAAAGAAAGGACACAAGATCCGCATGTGTCCCTTTCAATAAAAGTCATTGAATATATCTATATACACTTGTATATCTATTTGATGGTCTTTCCCGGTGTGTCTTCAAGGTATTTTCTTGATCTCTTTCAGTTTTCAGACTACACTATGTAGACTAGACTCTAGTTGGTTAACTTTTTGAGGACCAGACTTTTGTCCCCAGATTGAAAAACACACAAAAGGAAAATCTTATCATTTCTAGGATTGCCCACTTGCAAATATCTTGAAGAGAACAATACCAAAACTTGTTAAATAAACACACAGACACACACAAATGGCATGTTCCAAAAACAAGCTAATAATGCCAACAAGCCACACACACACACATTTAGAGTTGACTGCCATTCCCACAACACACACCTTTTGTTTCAGTCATTCCCACAGGAAAGAGACAATACAAAAACACACATATTTTTTAGTCATTCAAGAACATACCCTGCCCTCACACACACACACTTTCACCATGTACCAATAATGCTGCTCTTCCCTCTAACCGCCTTAAGTGTCCTTGTCTCTCTCACTTCTATCTGCTAATAGGAACCAATTAGTCCCGATTGTCCCTCCTACCAATAAAAGAGCATTATGGGAATTCCCCCTACTTAACACCTTTGCCTTTCCAAACAGGAACCCAATTAGACGCCTAAAGGACAAAGAGATGCAGGACAAGAGGGGGCCTCGAGGGGCGAGGACAGAGTGAGGTGGGTGAGGTAAGTGTGTGTGAATGTGTGTGTGTGTGTGTGTGTGTGGTGATGTTAAATGCCTGTCATTTCAGTAGTGTTTTCTCAGGGTGTTCTTCTAGCTCTTTGTCGAAGAGCATGTTGAGATGTGCCTTAAATCGACACTACATTTGGAGACATGACAACCAATCAGGGGTCTCTTTAGAAAACCTGACTTTAAAGAGTGGTGATGACAAACTGTTGTAGTGACCCAGAAGTTAGAATCAAGTGTAAGTGAGCAGTAAAGATCATAAGGATCAAACCAAACATCAAGTTACTGGAGAAAGGTTTCTATAGCTCACATGAATCATCTAAAACTAATAATAAAAGAGCCAAAACTGTAAAAAGAGAGGTTCCTACTGAGTACACCTACTTTCTCACCAGGCTGTAAGTACAAGAGTACACACACACACACACACACACACTCAGAGGATCACAGAAACACACACTCAGAACAGACCGGCGACGGTTTTTCCATGACAGCATGGGAATTCCTCTACTCAGGAGTCACCGCTCAGTGTGAAACACACAGAGAGAGAGAGAGAGAAAAGACTGAGAGTGTGTGTGTGTGTGTGAGCATGTGTGTGTGTGTGTGTTAAAACAGCCAGGGGGGTTGGCCCTGAAGTGGCTCTCCAGAGAGACGCTGTCTTCTGCTTTGTTCCTTTAATCTACACGGAGAGAGAGAGAGGTTAGCTCGGGTGAATGTGTCTCTCCTCTCTCAGCGCTAACACTCTCTATAGAGCTGTAATGCTATAGAAAAAGGAGAGTTTTCATTTGAGCGTTTCTGGTAAATGTTAAATTGACGTTATTTCTGTAACTGTACCAGCAACCACCGAATGTACTTTTACATGTACAAGTCAGCATTTACCCATTCACACACATTCAAACACCATCGGCAACGCATTCAGGAGCAATTTGGGGTTCATTATCTTCCCCAAGGACACATCGATAAGTTGACTTCAGGAATTTTGGATCAAATCACCGACTTTCCAGTTGGGAGACGACCATCTAGCCCAGGGGTCTGCAACCTTTTTGACCAGAAGAGCCATTTTGCCCCCTTTTCCACACATTTATTTTGTCTGGAGCCGCAAAACATATTTGAAAGCTTGATAGCTTATAAAGTTGTATATATTGTTACATGCATTTATTATTTATTACATTATAGAAAACTGTTTACCTCTAATAATAAACAAAGAACTCTTATAAGGAGAATTAAAAAAAATACACAGACCCACTTTAAAATAAAGCAACACAGCACTTGGGGAGTCCTCTGCACATTTGAAGAACATGAATATAATTAAAATGGGCCCACTTTGAAATAAATAGAACCTATAGCTGCACCCTAAAAAGAGTTAACGGATTGAATTATGACTGAAGATCGTCAGCTGTCTTCCTCTTCCGTGTTTTTCCTTGATACGTAAAGGCTGCAGCACCTTTGACAACTTCTCTCCACATATCAAACATCCCGGTAAGCCAGCATCGTTTGCTGTGAAAGCATATAACTCTAACCACGCAGAATTAAATCCTGTGTTCCTCCCATACTTTCTTTTCTTTGATGTATCCATAGTTCGCTCATCGAGCCGGAGGTCAGGTTATTCGCCTGCAGGAAAAGGCGCTGGTGCGGGACCGCAGCAGGATGTGACGCATATTTTAGTTGACCTTATTAAAACCGTTTTGTTTTTTATTTATGTGTCACAGTATCACCTCAAAATACAAGATACGAAACATTTTCAACCGTGCAACAAAATATAAATAGTCCTACAAATATTTTTATTTGATTTCCTTCTTATTTTTGTCTAAGCTCAAGGGAGCCAGAGCAGAGGGCTCTCGAGCCGCGGGTTGCCGACCCCTGATCCAGCCCCTGAGCTACAGTATCTACTCCCAATGGCAGTAAAAGTCAAGTTAACTTTCTCATGAACAACGTTTGGTGACAGGAGATCTACAAAGCCTCGATTAGCTGTCCTTGAATCATCAGTTAAAACATGAACAATTGCATTAGAAAGTCTTTGATTCTTAGGGGATTCTTAAACAGTCCAAGAGACGTTATCTTATTTTAGCAATAGAGACGTTCTTAGCTTATTTTAGCAAAAGAGATATTCTTAGCTTATTTTAGCAAAAGAGACGTTGTTAGCTTGCTTTAGCAAAAGAGACCTTGTTAGCTTATTTTAGCAAAAGAGACGTTGTTAGCTTATTTTAGCAAAAGAGACGTTGTTAGCTTATTTTAGCAAAAGAGACGTTGTTAGCTTATTTTAGCAAAAAATACTTCTTTAGCTTATTTTAGCAAAAGAGACGTTCTTTAGCTCGCTTTAGCAAAAGAGACGTTGTTAGCTTATTTTAGCAAAAGAGACCTTGTTAGCTTATTTTAGCAAAAGAGACCTTGTTAGCTTATTTTAGCAAAAGAGACGTTGTTAGCTTATTTTAGCAGAGAGACGTTGTTAGCTTGCTTTAGCAAAAGAGACCTTGTTAGCTTATTTTAGCAAAAGAGACGTTGTTAGCTTATTTTAGCAAAAGAGACGTTGTTAGCTTATTTTAGCAAAAGAGACGTTGTTAGCTTATTTTAGCAAAAGAGACGTTGTTAGCTTATTTTAGCAAAAGAGATGTTGTTAGCTTATTTAGTAGAAAGAGACGTGGATATCTTATGTTATCATTTAGAGACATTGTTGTTTTTCAGAAAGAGACGTGGTTAGCTTATTTTAGCAAAAGATACGTTGTTAGCTTGCTTTAGCAGAAAACTGGATAATCCTGCTTTGTCAAAGTTTGCAGACATTATGTCTCAAACAACTGTAACCAATTGAAATAGTTCCCAAATGATGGCGCTAAATAAAAGGTCAAAAGTGTCCCGTAGCTATCATCCTTTGATGACCATAAGGGGGCTAAAACTAACGCATCAATTAAATGGTACAATTGTTTTGCTCTTTAAAGCTTTGAACCCAACAATTCCCCAAATGCTAATGTCCTTGGAGACAATTCGCTCATGAGTTGTGACCCAAGGGTCAGTTTCACTAACACAGTTGTAAGTGATGCTAACATGCAGATCACAAATGGTAACAGATTCCACATATCAGACACATTTTCGGAGTTCCTCCAATGCTATCTCATGCAGTATGGTGTCTGTTTAGTCAGAGAAACTGTCAAAATGAGAGAGAGGAAATGATCTCATGTTGCAAATGGCAGCTTGCAGGTTTGATTTTCCAACAGTAGCTCATAAACAGACCAGCTGTTTTTGAGGATTGTTCCCATCAGAACATGGATCCAGCACCAGAATCATATTTAAAGCTCCAGATCAAATGTTCAACTTTTCTTATCCCATTTATATGACATTCGATTGTCTTGGCAACAAATGCACACAGTAGTAGCTTGTGATAAAAGCATTTAAATAACCCTTTTTATACCCAGCTATTTTTCCTCTTTAAAGAGTGCTTCCACAGCGGGAGCCATTATTCATCATTTACAGTAAAGGTAGCACATTAATAACACGCAGACTGCTTTATTCTGTTCTGTGCTGCTTTATAAACTGGGGGACAGAGTGGAGGCATGCCCAGCACTGTTCTGATGTCCCTGCCAGACACACACACACACACACACACACACACACACACACACACACACACACACACACACACACACACACACACACACACAACACACACACACACACACACACACACACCACACACACACAAACACACACACACACACCACACACACACACACACACACACACACACACACACACACAACACACACACACACACACACACACACCTCCAGAGCCAGGCTCTCCCGAGGAAATGCCAGAGGCGCTGGGAGATGGAAAGTCTTTCTGCCACTTTGCTTCAGCCACTGAGCCCATTTGACCCAGTCCCTTTCAATTCAGACACTCCAGTTTGTCCCACAGCACAGGTTTGTCCTTTTGTTTAATTTATTGGGCATTTTTTTTGGTCTATGAATGTAAAAAGGACTAATAATGGGAAAGAGGGAGATGGGGAATGATGCATCAGAAAAAAAGTTCTCAGACCGAGAGACGCTTACAGGTAAAAACGGCACCTTCAGCTCTGGTTTATTACCTTTTACCCCATGGTTCCTCCCTGTTACTTTCGTCCTGTTACTTTCGTCCTGTTACTTTCGTCCCGTTACTTTCTTTGTTACTTCTTCCCCATAACTTTCTTCCCCGTTACTTTCCTCCTTTCGTCCCCGTTACTTTTCAAATCCCGTCATCTTTGTCCCTGTTTACTTTGTCCTGTTACTTTCATCCGAGTTACTTTCGTCCAAGTTACTTTCTTTGCTACTTCTTCGCCGTAACTTTCTTCCCCGTTACCTTCCTCCTTTCGTCCCCGTTACTTTTTAAATCCTGTCATCTTTTTCCCTGTTTACTTTGTCCCATTACTTTCGTCCAAGTTACTTTCGTCCAAGTTACTTTCGTCCAAGTTACTTTTGTCCAAGTTACTTTTGTCCAAGTTACTTTCTTTGTTACTTCTTCCCCATAACTTTCATCCCGTTACTTTTTAAATTGTCATCTTTGTCCCTGTTACTTCGTCCGTTACTTTCGTCCACGTTACTTTCGTCCAGGTTACTTTCGTCCAAGTTACTTTCGTCCAAGTTACTTTCCTGTTACTTTTTCCCAGTAACTTTTCCCTGTTACTTTTTCCCGTTACTTTTTAAATCCCGTCATCTTGTCCATGTTTACTTTCCCGTTACTTTCGTCCAGGTACTTTCGTCCACGTTACTTTCGTCACGTTACTTTCTTCCACGTTACTTTCGTCACATCACTTTCGTCCATGTTACTTTTGTCCACGTTACTTTCGTCCAGTTATTCTTTGCTACTTCTTGTACTTTCCCGTTACTTTCTTTCGTTACTTTCCTCCTTTCGTCCCCGTTACTTTTTAAATCCTGTCATCTTTGTCCTGTTTACTTGTCCTGTTTACTTTGTCCCGTTACTTCGTCCACGTTACTTTCGTCCAAGTTACTTTCGTCCAAGTTACTTTCGTCCAAGTTACTTTCGTCCAAGTTACTTTCTTTTTTACTTCTTCCCCATAACTTTCTTCCCTGTTACTTTCCTCCTTCATCCCCGTTACTTTTTAAATCCCGTCATCTTTGTCCCTGTTTACTATGTCCCATTACTTTTGTCCCATTACTTTCGTCCACGTTACTTTCGTCCACGTTGCTTTCGTCCACATCACTTTCGTCCATGTTACTTTCGTCCACGTTACTTTTAAATCCTGTCATCTTTGTCCCTGTTTACTTTGTCCCGTTACTTTCGTCCCCGTTACTTTTTAAATCCCGTCATCTTTGTCCCTGTTTACTATGTCCCGTTACTTTTGTCCCATTACTTTCGTCCACGTTACTTTCGTCCACGTTACTTTCGTCCACGTTACTTTCGTCCACGTTACTTTCATCCAAGTTACTTTCTTTGCTACTTCTTCCCGTAACTTTCTTCCCCGTTACCTTCCTCCTTTCGTCCCCGTTACTTTTTAAATCCTGTCATCTTTGTCCCTGTTTACTTTGTCCTGTTACTTTCATCCGAGTTACTTTCGTCCAAGTTACTTTCTTTGCTACTTCTTCGCCGTAACTTTCTTCCCCGTTACCTTCCTCCTTTCGTCCCCGTTACTTTTTAAATCCTGTCATCTTTTTCCCTGTTTACTTTGTCCCATTACTTTCGTCCAAGTTACTTTCGTCCAAGTTACTTTCGTCCAAGTTACTTTTGTCCAAGTTACTTTTGTCCAAGTTACTTTCTTTGTTACTTCTTCCCCATAACTTTCATCCCCGTTACTTTTTAAATCTTGTCATCTTTGTCCCTGTTTACTTCGTCCCGTTACTTTCGTCCACGTTACTTTCGTCCAGGTTACTTTCGTCCAAGTTACTTTCGTCCAAGTTACTTTCCTTGTTACTTTTTCCCAGTAACTTTCTTCCCTGTTACTTTCCTCCTTTCGTCCCCGTTACTTTTTAAATCCCGTCATCTTTGTCCCTGTTTACTTTGTCCCGTTACTTTCGTCCAGGTTACTTTCGTCCACGTTACTTTCGTCCACGTTACTTTCTTCCACGTTACTTTCGTCCACATCACTTTCGTCCATGTTACTTTTGTCCACGTTACTTTCGTCCACGTTACTTTCTTTGCTACTTCTTCCCCGTAACTTTCTTCCCCGTTACTTTCCTCCTTTCGTCCCCGTTACTTTTTAAATCCTGTCATCTTTGTCCCTGTTTACTTGTCCCTGTTTACTTTGTCCCGTTACTTTCGTCCACGTTACTTTCGTCCAAGTTACTTTCGTCCAAGTTACTTTCGTCCAAGTTACTTTCGTCCAAGTTACTTTCTTTTTTACTTCTTCCCCATAACTTTCTTCCCTGTTACTTTCCTCCTTTCATCCCCGTTACTTTTTAAATCCCGTCATCTTTGTCCCTGTTTACTATGTCCCATTACTTTTGTCCCATTACTTTCGTCCACGTTACTTTCGTCCACGTTGCTTTCGTCCACATCACTTTCGTCCATGTTACTTTCGTCCACGTTACTTTTTAAATCCTGTCATCTTTGTCCCTGTTTACTTTGTCCCGTTACTTTCGTCCCCGTTACTTTTTAAATCCCGTCATCTTTGTCCCTGTTTACTATGTCCCGTTACTTTTGTCCCATTACTTTCGTCCACGTTACTTTCGTCCACGTTACTTTCGTCCACGTTACTTTCGTCCACGTTACTTTCATCCAAGTTACTTTCTTTGCTACTTCTTCCCGTAACTTTCTTCCCCGTTACCTTCCTCCTTTCGTCCCCGTTACTTTTTAAATCCTGTCATCTTTGTCCCTGTTTACTTTGTCCCGTTACTTTCGTCCCCGTTACTTTTTAAATCCCGTCATCTTTGTCCCTGTTTACTATGTCCCGTTACTTTTGTCCCGTTACTTTCGTCCAAGTTACTTTCGTCCAAGTTACTTCCGTCCAAGTTACTTCTTCCCCGTAACTTTCTTCCCCGTTACCTTCATCCTTTTGTCCCTGTTAATCCTATTACTTTCGTCCACGTTACTTATGCCCCAGTTACTTTGAGCCCTGTTACGTATTTCGTCCTCTTGTCTTTCGTCCCCCGTTATTTTTTCCTGTTACTTTCAAGTAACCTTCATCCCATTACTTTCATTACCAATACTTCCGTCCCGTAAGTTCGCCCCACGTTCTGTGCTTTTTTCGTACTTTCGTCCCCATTACTTTCGTCTCCCGTACATTTTTCCCCGATTATTTACGTCCAATTTTCAATTTTTCCCTTTGCTGTCCCCCGTAACTTTCGTCCGAGCTCTCCGTACAATATTTTCCACTGAGTTCAAGTGCAATAGAAGTATAAAGTGGTAATAATAGAAAACTACCTCAATTCTGGTACTTAAGTGCAGTACTGAGTAAATGTACTTGGTTACCATTCCATTATGCCAATACGAGGGAGTTCATTCCTCCAGTTTGACCAGTGAGTGTGACAGCAGGAGAGATCATTACATACAGCCAGCAGCACTCAGATGAGAGATTTACTCTGGGAGAAAGAGAGGGGAGAGAGGGGGGAGAGAAATGGATTAAGGCTCCCGGTGAGATTCCCACTCATTTTCTCTGTGGAGCGAAACAGAGATGAGGGAGGATGGAGTCTCTTATCTCTTCATTTGACACTACAGAGATTCTCTCTTTTTCTATATGTCCTTCTACCTCGTTCTGCCACTCATCTCTCTCTCTCCCCCCCCTTTCACTTTCACTAATCTCTCCTTCTTTCTCACTCCATTTGTCCGTCCTCTCAACCCTTCAGTCATTCGTCCGTCTCTTTCACTGTCACCTTAAACACTTATATTCTTCTTTCTTGAATCAGATTTATGATCTTTCTCCATCCTTCAACTTTTTCTCTGTCCACATACTTTTGGCCACATATCGGTTTCCCTCTTTCAATGCCAATGTATTCCCCTATTTCTATTTAAATATACAGCTCTGGAAACAATTAAGAGTCCACTGCAAAATTATCAGTTTCTCTGGTTTTACTATTTGTAGGTTTGTGTTTGAGGAAAATCAAAAGAACGTGTAATAGCTCCGTTGGTCCACCGGGCAAAACGTAGTATATTCACAAATAACCCTCTCAAGACGTGACAAGGATACAATATTTTGTAAAAAAAAACATGGAGCTCAAATAATTTTCCCGATATCTATAAAACTCTGGATCCTACACATCCACTGGACGTAGATTCTGAAAGTACAATATACACTTCTCGCTAGAAAGGTAATCAAAAAGCATTTTAACGCGAAACTATCCTACAATTTAGGATTTTCCACTAAAAATAAATCGGGTGTCCGCCATGTTTTTTTTTTCTCACGTTGGGAAAGTTTGCGATCACGTGACACGGACACTGGTCATTAGAAATGAATAGGAAAACATATTGTATCCATGTCACGTCTTGAGAGGGTTATTTGTGAATACACTACGTTTTGCCCTGTGGACAAACGTAGCTATTACACGTGTTTTTGTGAGGCTGGGTTGAATTCAACCGATGCTGGAATCGAATCATGCCATACATGTAGAGAGTGAGATTCAAGAAGAATTGGAGTGGTCTCAATTGTTTCTAGAGCTATATCTTTGAGCCTTTTTTACGAGTAACATTGTTACAGCAAAAGTAAAAAGGGGCAACATATTAATTAAAAGGCCTGCATGAAATATTACAGATGGAAATTACACAAATTACTATTTACAAAAAGCACCTATCCAGGTGGACTTCCTTTCATTTCCTTCATTTATTTGACTTCCCTCTATCTTTCCATTTCCTGTTGCTATGCACATTTTGTTCTAATTGGAGATGAATAGAGTGCCACAGTGACGCGTCCTAAAACCCGGAAGTAAGTTAGCATTTTACCACTTCCGGTTCCTTCGACAAAAACCAATGCAAATTCTCCATAGGATTTTGGAAAATAGCTGGAAATAAGGTCTGTGGTTGACACAAATTGAAGAGACAGATCACGTTTTGTTCAGCCGGATAATATCCACATGTCTTCCCCGTCTTTTATTTCGAGCTATTTTCCAAAATCCTATGGAGAAATTGCATTGGTTTTTGTCGAAGGAACCGGAAGGAGTTTACTTCCGGGCTTTAGGACGCGTCACTGTGGCACTCTATTAACAGAAACTTTAATTCAATGACACGTAAATTGGTGGAATTTTCCTTTCGTGGGAAACATTTGAAAAGTTCAACTACTGTATCAATGAATGCAAATGAATCATAATGGTCTTTTATTAACTGTATTTTAGGCTAATCACTTTCTGACACTTGCCTTCATTATATTGAAACCCCATTTTGCGTGGATGAGATTTTGGGCTAATCATTTTGGAGAGATTTCATTAAAATTAGACACTTCTCTTGTATACGCCATAAAAATGTACGGACCCCTTGCTTTATAATTACTTTTTTTACACCAACTCGTCACTAAAACTTAATGGAAACCTCAATCAAGCAACACTTTACTTAAGTGACACTTCAATATCCTTATCATTTACTTCATTGCAACTTTACCTACACTTCAGTTGAATTACATTTCATGAAATACACACTTATCCTCGCCTAACTTTTCACTTCACTACAGATTCACTTTACTTTATTCCCACACAATGAAGTTAACGGGCACATTACTGACTCTCCGAGAGGCGTTAGGTCGGAGGAAGTGATAAAACTAATGGAGGAATTGGGGGAAAAGATGAGAGAGTAGAGGAAACAAGACAGGAAATGTCAGAAAATATATAGAGAGAAGAAGAAGAAGAAGATGACAGATAGAAAGATGAGAGAGGTTATTATGAGGAGTGTTATTAAAATGTAAATAAACAGGACTCGTTTATCGGAGGAAAGTTGGAGTAAGCTCTTATCAGCTGCTGGAGGCCTGTTTCTGCTGCCGACTATTACACCTTCCAACAGAGGGCACACACACACACAGATACACACAGACACACACTTATACACGTACACTAACACACACAGCTTCACAGGTGTAAGTATGCAGACGAGGAAATATCAGAGCTCTCTAGCAAAGACAAAAAACATGTATTGTACCAACATGTAGACACACAAAAATGACCTCAACACTATAAAGTACACAAAAGGCGACACACACACGAAATGACACACACGTTAGAGATTTACGATGTCACACACACATGCACACACAAATGAATATAGACCGACATATGCTCATACAATAGAGACACATGCAGTCAGACAAAACAAACACTGACAAAAAAAGACGTGTGTGTGTGTGTGTGTGTCTGTGTGTGTGTGTGTGTGTTTGTGTGTGTGTTTGTGTTGCCAGGGGCTACGGCTGCTATCAGAGCTAAGACGATTACCACACATCATTTGTCATCTGGATGGTGGCAACATATATCTCTACATTTAATTTACCACGCCGCCACCACACGCTGGGGGGCGGAGTGTGTGTGTGTGTGTGTGTGTGTGTGTGTGTGTGTGTTCCATTGACCCATATATATATAAAGCCCGAAGGTAAGAGAGAGAGAGACAAAAGAGAGAGATACATTGAAAGAGAATGAGGAAAAGGGAAACATGAGGGTGTGTGTGTGTGTGTGTGTGTGTGTGTGTGTGTGCAAACATCCATCGCCTCAGCACACAGCGTGACACACACACACACAATCTCTTAAATTGAGAATCCAGTGACACGATAAACCGTTCATAGTTATTCCATATTTCTCCTTTAGTGCATTCCTGTAGTCTCAACTCGTATTTTATTTTTAATGAATTATACATCACATGTACTTATTTCTTTTACAAATGGAATCTTTTAAATGTATTTTTCATTTTTCTTAAATATTATTATTATTATTGTATATATATATATATTTTAGCAATAGCTAATGAAGTCCACAATCATAGATTTCCAACAAAATACTGTCATAAATTAGTTAATACAAATATTATGAATATATAAATGTGGTATAGGTTTACTAGGATGATCCGACACAAACATGTCGCTCAGGCTGGATGACGCAGACTTTTAATGAACACACACACACACACACACACACACACACACACACAGACACACACACACACAGTTCTCCAGCTTCTACAGTGAGTATTGATCGCAGACACCAGAGGCTCTTTCAATAAGTTATTATGAATAAAAAATTGACAAGAGGAGCTGATCAAATATCTCGGACTCTCTCTCTCTCGTCAGGTTTTTATATTCCTGATGCCCCGTCCCATTGTCTCTCTTCCTCTCGCTACACATTTTAAATCCCTTCTTTCTTTTACTGTTTGCTTTCCCTCCTCTCTGCGAGTGTCTCTCAGTCATGCGCACCGAATGAAATCCAGTGTGTGAGTGTGTGTGTGTGTGTGTGTCTGTGTGTGTGTGTGTGTGTGTGTCTTGCACGTGTTAGCGTGATGAGTAAACATAAGACAAGGAGAGCTACACACAACTACACCCAACATGTGTAGCTACAACATGACTAATGGATGATGTGCACAATCAAATCTGTGCAAACATTTATTGATAAGCAAGCTTTTCGCCAGTGACCATCAAGGAAAGACGAAGAGCACATCTAAAACCACACACACACACACACACACACACACACAACACACACACACACACACACACACACACACCACACACACACCACACCACACACCACACACACACACACAACACACACACACACAACACACACACACACACCTGAGAAAGCAACATGTATGAATCCAATATCAAGCATGGAGAGAGAGAGAGGAGGAGAAAGACAAACAGACAAAATAATTTTTATGGAAAAAGTTTCTCAAAGCGTGTTCAGACTTCTGACGATGAAAGCATGCGAAGAGTCACTTACACTCAAAAGTGTAGTATCACAAGGAACAGATTAAAGAGGCCCTATTATGATTTTGGGGTTTTTCCTCTCCTATAGTGCGTATATAGGTTTTAGTGCATGTAAATGGTCTGCAGAGGCTAAAATGCCTGTGTTTCACTCCCACACTGTAGAAAGCTGAACTGTTAAACCATAAATGAGGTTAGTTTTAATATTACATTTGTCAAAAGTTCAACGTCATTTGATAAGGATTCAAAACAAAGCCAAAAACATACATGACAGGTTTCAGATTGTACAGTAGAGCTTAGTAAATTGGAAAATACAGAAAGAGAACAATTATATAAAAAAGGGATGTGAGAGAAAGAGAGAAAGGAAGTCTCTCCTCTGTCAGTATCTGCAACAATCTTCACTATCCATCACACCGAGACAACCAGATATACTGTGTTTGTGTGTGTGTGTGTGTGTGTGTGTGTGTGTGTGTGTGTGTGTGTGTGAGTGTGTGTGTGTGTGTGTGTGTGTGTGTCTGTGTGTCCATCCTCAGTGACACTAAACCCATTCATCATTACAGCACCGACACCGCTGAGACACAGCAGAGAGAGAGAGAGAGAGAGAGAGAGAGAGAGAGAGAGAGAGAGAGAGAGAGCGAGAGAGAGCGAGAGAGATGAAGGAGAGGAGAGACAGAGGAGGAATGAGAGATGATGGGGAGTCAAGGAGGTCGACGCCTCGGCAGAAACACCTCTGGGGAGAGGTGATCAGGCGGCGAGGAAGAGGAGGAGGAGGAGGAGGAGGAGGGAGGAGGGAGGAGAGGAGGGATGAAGGGAGGAGAGAAAATGAGCGTAACACCCCAGAGTTCCCTCCTCTTAATGAGCATCACAAGTTAACAAACTCCTCGTCGTGTTTTAATTCAAGCCTCTTTAACTCTGCTGCCTCTTCCTCCCCTTCCCCCTCCTCCTCCTCCTCCTCCCCCCCTCCTCCTCCTCCTCCTCCTCCTCCTCAGCAGCAGAGCCTTGATATGGTAAACAGCAGGAGGCCTCATCGCTCCTCCTTTGAAGTCATGTGAGGAGCGGATTAAACAGCGGAGTTTCAGATCCGCCTTAACCCTATTACATCTTATTTGATTTCATTTGATAGTTTTATTTTATTCTAAGAGGAGGATTACTGCTGTCGAGGTGAGTAATGCTGAGCAGATACTGACAGGAGGAGGAGGAGGAGGAGGAGGGATGAAGGGAGGAGAAAGAAAGTTAAGACAGACAGAGGATTTTAACACAAACGAACCAAATCTAATAAAGGTTCAATAAAGGAAAGATAGATGGAAGACTATTGGAGAAGAGATGAGAGAGGGGGGAGAATGAAAGCAAAGTAAGTAGAAAGGGACCTTTAAAGAGGCCCTATTGTGCTTTTTGGGGCTTTTCCCTTTGCTGTAGGTCAGGGGGGTCAAACTCAAATACACAGTGGGCCAAAATTAAAAAATGGGTACTAGTGGAGGGCCGGACTGGTTCAATGTTTATTGCAGAACTTATTGAAATGAACTTATTGCACATATTAAACCTGGAACTAACAAAGCTTAAATGATTGCCTATAAAAACAACATCAAACATTAAATAATCAGTTGCATTCATTTCTTCTGGCTCTATCTGCAGCTTTTCCAGAGTCATTTCTTATGAGTACATTTTCCCACAGGCCAACAACAGCTTCAAAAAAACTATTTCCCTCAAAGAACAAACCAAACATGCCCTGTTGTCGTGAGAGAAAAAGTGCAGAAGGAAACATCCATTAAACTCAGTGTGCTGCTCTGTGATGCTAGTTCAAGCCAGATACTCGGCATCTCATCTTGGGTGCAAGTTCATCAATGTTTGGGGTCAGGCTCTGAGCTGAGGAGACCCCCAGGATGGAGTGAAGGTGTGCGTGCAATATACCGGCGGGCCAGATCTAATAGGAATTAGAAATTATCCTGCGGGCCGAAATTAAATCCACCAAGGGCCTGATTTGGCCCCCGGGCCTTGAGTTTGACACATGTGCTGTAGTGTGTTGTAGGTTTTAGTGCATGCAAATGGTCTGCAAAGGCTAAAATACACTATGTAACACTTGCACTTCTATTGGCTAGCGCTCCAACACATTGAACGTGATTGTAGGCTAAGGGGCGGGACATCTCTAAGCGTTTGACCAATCACAACAGAGCCGGCCAGCTAACCAATCAGAGCAGACTGGGCTCTGGTTTCAGACAGAGGGTGAAAAGAGGTGCTGCAGCACAGACAGTATGAACATTAAAGCATGGAGACTAACACTAAACACATATGAACCTGAAGTATGATGTGTCTTCAAAGAGAACCTATCTGACTGCATCCATCTTTTGTTTTGAGACAAAAATGGATTGTGAGCATATGTGAGGAAAACAAGTGTGCTGCAGTACAAACACACATACATGAATAGTTTGCACACACACAGACACACACACACACACACACACACACACACACACACACACACACACACAATGTCACTCTCTCCAAGTCTTGCCAAGAAGCAGATGCCGGGCTCATCTGGTGGGCTGCATGGTAACTGTCCAAATATTGACACACACACACACACACACACACACACACTCAAGCATATTGCGCACACAAACACAAAGTCTCAACCCCTTTGTGTTTGACTTGGCAGTGAATCAGAGTTTCCTCAAAATCATTCTTGACTAAATCGAAAAAAGTAAAGTCAAAGAGAAAAGAATATGTCAAAAGAAAATGTACTTCAAGATTATTTTATTTATATATATATATATATATATATATATATTTGTAAATACCAGACTCAACAGACATTGTTTATTATATATGTTATTATCTATCTTGCTAATTTACGCACAAAAACCTAGTTTTGTTTCTTAAATTGATGATTTCTGATCTTTAAAACACTAAATACTTTTTTCAGGTTCCTCGTTTTGTCCTCGTTCGCCTTCTAAATCAGCCGCATTTAAGATGCTCCATAAATCCCCCTTTAATTTGTTTTACAGTCGATATGTTTCATACATTTCCTCATCCCTCTTATACAGCAACCTTTATTTTACAGTAAAATGTGTGTGCGTGTGTGTGTGTTGTGTGTGTGTGTGTGTGTGTGTGTTTGTGTGTGTGTGTGTGTGTTTGTGTGTGTGTGATGTAGTGCTGCAGGAAGTGGATCAGTCCATCACCGCCTTCACACTCCACAGAGCAGACAGCCTCTGGCCACAGCAACACACACACACACACACACACACACACACACACACACACACACACACACAAACACTCCCACACTCACACACACACACACACACACACACACACACACACTCACACACACACAAACACTCCCACACTCACACACACACACAGACACACACACACACACACACACACACACACAAACACTCCCACACTCCCACACACTCCCTAAGTTAATAGAAAATACACAGTAGCTCAGATACCGACTGCTGCAGTGTTTTCACTGTAAAGTTCAAACTGCAGAGCTCACACCGGCTTGTTTTTCAGTCATAAATGACAAAATAACACCGTATTCAGGATTCTGTTTATGTTTCATTTCAATTACGTTAGTTTTGGAGATACGACATGGTGTCTAAACAACACCTAAACATGAGAAGAGGGACAGATATTCCACACTGGTGCAATAAAGCCAACTCGTTAACAAATAGAGGTCATTAAATATTCTGTAAAGGCACAAAGAGAAGTGATGGCTGCAGGTCATTGTGTTTCCATTCCAGAAGCTCTAGAGCAGGGGGGTGAAACTCAAATACACAGTGGGCCAAAATTAAAAAATGGGTACTAGTGGAGGGCCGGACTGGTTCAATGTTTATTGCAGAACTTATTGAAATGAACTTATTGCACATATTAAACCTGGGACTAACAAAGCTTAAATGATTGCCTATAAAAACAACATTAAACATTAAATAATCAGTTGCATTCATTTCTTATGGCTCTATCTGCAGCTTTTCCAGAGTCATTTCTTATGATTACATTTTCCCACAGGCCAACAACAGCTTCAAAAAAACTATTTCCCTCAAAGAACAAACCAAACATGCCCTGTTGTCTCAAGAAAGAAAGTGCAGAAGGAAACATCCATTAAACTCAGTTTGCTGCTCTGTGATGCTAGCTCAAGCAGATACTTGGCATCTCATCTTGGGTGCAAGTTCATCAATGTTTGGGGTCAGGCTCTGAGCTGAGGAGACCCTCAGGATGGAGTGAAGGTGTGCGTGCAATATACCGGCGGGCCAGATCTAATAGTAATTAGAAATTATCCTGCGGGCCGAAATTAAATCCACCAAGGGCCTGATTTGGCCCCCGGGCCTTGAGTTTGACACATGTGACCTAAAGAATCAATAATCTCTGGATTCTGCACCAGAAGTTCAATCAAAGTTTCATAAACATTCGTTCAGGACTAACATACAGCCCTTCAACTGACAATGCACCAGTCCAACACTTTGAACTGTTATCGCCTCAAAACTGATCCATTAAAGAGGCCCTATTGTGCTTTTGGGGGATTTTGTTTTCCTGTAGTGCGTTGTATGTGTTTGTGTGCATGTAAATGGTCTGCAAAGGCTAAAATCCCAAAGTTCCCTCTATGTTTTCTTTTTATATCGCCTGTTTTATGTTCTATATGCCTTACATGTCTTTGGTAAAGCACTTTGAATGATTGGTTGAAAGATCCTTCACAAATACCCTCGCCTTGCCTTTACATTTGGGATACATGTAGCGCTGTCAGAAGATCCATACTCTGCAGACACACTGAGATAAAGTGTCAGCATAAAAGAAAAAGACAAGAGAGGGAACACATAAAGGAAGAGAGGAAGGAAGTGAAGAGAGGAGATGCAAAGGAAGAAGGGAATTAATAAGAGAGAGAATGTTTCTGTTAAGAAGAAGAAATATTAAAGGGTGACGAGATGTAAAGACAGGAAGAGAGATGGAGAGAGTACGGAAGAACAGGAAGTGGAAAGACAAGAAAGAGAGGGAGGGAGGGAGGGAAGAAGAAAGAGAAGAAGAAGAGGAGGAGGAGGAAGAGGAAGAAGAGGAGGAAGAGGAGCGGGGTGTATTTAAATGCGAGCCGGTGTTAATGAGTTTGGTCAGAGTGTGGAACAGTCTTTTTAAAGCTGCTATCATTCTCATTAATGTAGTGAATGAGCCGCTGATAGCTGTCATGGACCTCACACTCCAATTAACAACAACACACACACCTATAGGGACGCCTGTGCACACACACACACACACACACACACACACATAGACGAGGAGTGTGTGAGGTGTGTGTATGAGGATGCATATGTTGGTTGGTGTGCAGAAGTTTCAGTATTTGCCTGCATGTATTTGTGGATAATGCCACGTGAACCTAAATGTGTGTCGGTGTGTGTGTGTGTGTGTGTGTGTGTATGTGAAAAACTGTGAGTGACTGCACTTTGATTTTCTGAAGAAGAAGACTTTCAGCAATTTACAATTTCAGCATTTCTGTTTTTTAACGAGCATTCGCTAAGCTGCTGAGATAGAAATGCAAATTCACCTCGACGGGCCGAGGAGCCGCGCTGAAAAATTAATGGAATCTCCCTTTAATTTGGCCCAACGCAGAAAAGCATATGCTGCCAATAAACAGGGAGAGAGGGGTGTGTGTGTGTGTGTGTGTGTGTGTGTGTGTGTGTGTGTGTGTGTGTGTGTGTGTGTGTGTGTGTGTGTGTTTTAGAGAGGTGAACAGAAAGACAGCAATTACAGATGAATATGATCAGCAGTTCAAAAGTAGCTAAATTGTTCATGTGATGTTACTTTTGGTCTTTACTTTTTGCCATATGTATACACTTTTTTTTTGAGAGAAGACATCTTTGCATATATATCTTAGCTAAGAGTTGAGTTTTTAAGTATGATTTCTTGGGGACTATTTTCAGCTGCGGATTTATCAACATCAGCTCTTAGAGGATTATTGGGCAGAAAGATGTGAGATTGAGTCAAATATACTACATTGTTAATTCATTGCATTTGTTTTACTCAGTATATGGACTATAGTGCGTCATCAAATGTGCAAAAAGTGCAATATTCGGTCAAGAGAAATATGTTATATTATAATTTTGAAGGATGAATTGTTGTGCTGCAGAGAAGTCCCGGCTTACAATCAGTATTCTTAAAGACTTAAAGGTGGGGTAGGTGATTCACTTCAGAAACACTTGTTATATTCCATGGAATGCTCTTAACATCCCGATAGCAATGAATATATTAAATGCTTTGACAATAAATATATTAAAAACATGTCATCTGTGGAAGCCGTGGCGCTGTAGAAAGCACGACCAATCATCTGAGCCGGCCCGGCTAAAGTAACTGGATGGCCTACCTGCCTGTCAGCCTTCCATCTGTGCACAAACTTATCTCCTGCCCTCATTGGTCATGTGTGCGTCCGTGTGTGTTGGAGGAGGGGCTCTGTGAGGAAGTCTGAAGGAAGGGGCAGATTTTTTTCGGCTGCGTACTTTCAAACTCTAGCGCACTCGAGCTGCTTTCTCCATTCTTACCTACCCTACCTTTAATAAAGGAATGTGTACAGTATGGTACAGAAAAAGAAAACACAACAAATATTTTTGGACCATTATGTGAATACTTTATCAAATTAGACACTAGTGTTTACTCTCCTGTTTCTCATCTGTTCTTTTGTGAACTTTCTCCTCTCTCACATTCCTCCTCTTGTCCAATAAAGAACAGTGTTAAAGAATTCATTACCACACAGTACCCCTTTGTGCGTGCGTCTGAGTGTGTGTGTGTGTGTGTGTGTGTGTGTGTGTGTGTGTGTGTGTGTGTGTGTGTGTGTGTGTGTGTGTGTCCGGGACAATTAAGTATAGCTTCACAGTGATTGATACTAGCTTGGCTTTCAATTTGTTCCACTACAGAGCTCAGAGCGTCACCTCCCCCCCCACCAGTGACCTCACACACACACACACACACACACACACACACACACACACACACACCACACCACACACACACACACACACACACACACACACACTTACATCTGTAACACCACACACACCTCTACACACACTGCATTATATCACAGTCATAAATAAATGGAGTATTTGATTTTTTAAATAATTTGTCACTGATGTTTAATTGATAATAAGAAAATCGGATCTGACGCAATCCTTGTATTTCCTGAGAAGATAACTCCAGGAGATGAAAGGTTTTCAGCGGAGATGATACTGTACATATGTTAAAGCGCAGAGGCATCGAGCCAAAAACAGACACGTTTTTTCTTCCTTCACGCATGAAAGGCTGCTACTGTACAGCGTTGGATCCTGAATCTTAATCTCACATGGAAAGCAGTTTTATAGAACAGAAAATGGAAACATCAGCTGGAAATTAGGGAGCTTCTGTTTGAGCTCCAACATATTTAATATTTTATTCATGAGATGAGTTTGGATCGTCTGATGTTCTCTGCAGAAACACTGACAAAACACAGAGCAGGAAAACTGCTGCAAACTAATCTGCTCATGTGAGAGTGAAAAATGATGCATGATGGTCTGCTGGATCTTTTGTATGTCGTTAGAGACATTTAACCATTTATCCAATAAGGTGTTTGAGTCCCATTGCATCTAGGATTGTCTCATGATGAAGATGATGATGATTCAACTTATTGTCATTACGTAGTACAGGTACTATGTAACAAAACGGTTTCTCTGCATTTGAGCCATCCTAGTGTTAGGAGCAGTGGGCTGCCATTATGTACGGCGCCCGGGGAGCAGTGTAGGGACCGGCGCCTTGCTCAGGGACACCTCGGTAGCACTTGGTCTTTCCGGGACTTGAACTGGTGACCTTCCAGTTGCCAAGACAAGTCCCTATGGACTTCGCCACCACCGCCCTGATGACATGAGTCATATTAATGGGTCGAGATGTTCACAAAATGCCAAGTCATGTTCGGGCGAGATAACCCAAACAGCTCCTGACGTCATGTCTACGATATCGAAGAGTCGCTTTGGATGAAAGCGTCAGCTAGATAAGATGTACATTTAATGTAGAACAGTTACTTTGTGCAGTTAAGTCCTCTTATTACAATACATCTAAAGACACATTATCTCGTCTGCCACCCTTGTGGTTAAGTTTAGGCAACTGGAGAAGTTTTAATTTGGTGGCAACAGTACAATATAATCAATGAGCAGTGCTGTAACTTGGTATTGATTCTTATGGTGTTTACTTTCACCAAAAACAAACATTCAAGGCTTTTTTTTTGGATTGTTGACATCCTCGTGGATTCATCTTCTTATTATAGACACACGCATTTCCAAACATTTGGTCTACCTACGCTGTGAAATGTATTATCTCTTTGATTTACACACGGCATCTATTGCAGTCTGTCCGTCCTGGGAGAGGGATCCCTCCTCTGTTGCTCTCCCTGAGGTTTCTCCCATGTTCCCCTTTAAACTGTGGGTTTCTCTGGAAGTGTTTCCTTGTACGATGTGAGGGTCTCAGGACAGAGGGGGTCGTACTGTCTACTGATATTCTGTACAAACTGTGAAGTCCACTGAGACAAATGTAACATGTGTGATATTGGGCTACATAAATAAACATTGATTGATTGATTGATTATTGTCATTTGCACATAGCTATAGTGTAGCTGTGTGGATGAAAATCTTAGGTCCCAGGCTCCTCCAACAGAACACAATAAAACATATAAAATAGTGCAAGTAAATACAATGAAATAGAATATAAGTAGTGCCATAAGAGTCTATAAGAGACATCATCCCAGCTCAGTTTCTGGAGGACTGATACTGACTTTCTCTATTGTTATTTGAAGCCACTAAAGTTCAGATGTCACCGCTGCAGGGCAAACAACTTTAAATACGAAATAAAAACTGCAGAGTTTGAATAAATTCAAACTTTATTGGAATTCACGGTGAGACGATGAGGAAACGTCCGGGAAAAGGTCACCGAGACACAATAAGGATTCACAGCGCAGTGTGTGTTGTGTGTGTGTGTGTGTGTGTGTGTGTGTGTGTGTGTGTGTGTGTGTTGTGTGTGTGTGTGTGTGTGTGTGTGTGTGTGTGTGTGTGTGTGGGGCAGGAGTCAAGTGGTTGAATAAGTACAGACATCAATAACGGGAGGACACGTGCATGAAATTACACGCAACAGATCCATCATGGAGGAGCAGCAACGACAACAAAGACGACGAAAAGACGGGGGGGGGGGGGCGATCTGAAGGTGATGGAGACACTTTTGTCAATAAAGTTGTCGGTTCAAATTCCTAATAAAGGCCAACAGAGCTGCCATAGAGGGATGTTAAATGTCACTAAAATACAATTGGGTTCAAAGGAGATTTTAACGCAGCTTTTCCTTATCATGTTACCAAGGATCGTGTTTTACTCATTGTAGCTTAAAAAATATATCGCCGTGTACTATTAGTGCAATTTTGAAACTGGCTGAAATTCTGAAAATATCAAGACTATATTTCATTTATTTTTCGAGGTAATGATTATTTTTCGGCTGTGTCACTACAAATAAGATAGTGGTAAACTTTGAGATGAATCCTGGACAATGTAAATATCAAATAACAGGTCAGGGTAATCTTATGCCTGTATGTGTGTGTGTGTGTGTGTGTGTGTGTGTGTGTGTGTGTGTGTGTGTGTGTGTGTGGTGCGTGTGCGCATGTGTGTGTGTGTGTGCGTGTGCGTGTGTGTGTGTGCGCATGTGTGTGTGTGTGTGCACATGTGTCTGTGTGTGCGTGTGCGTGTGCGTGTGTAAGCTCTTTGAAGAGCACTCGTCTCTGATCAGCATGAGGTTGAGTCTTTTCTGAAATGTCACCATGTATCGCTCAGCGGGTTGAGCCATTCACTCACATTCAAACACACACACACTGACACACACACACACATTTACAAAAACACACAAACACACAGTTTGTGTCTCAGGAGAAAAGACTGAGAAGACAAGATGAGATGGAAAGAGGTTGGAGATATAAAACATTAAAATTGATAATGTTTGTGTACGTTGTATGTTTTTCCAACATGGACTCTTTAGGATTTAACAAAAAAAGTTTATTTCCTGTAAAAGCTGATCACAGGAGTTTCGATGAATCAAAACATCACAGGAGTTTCCATAGTATATTTATTGGGGACTATTTTCAGCGGCGGATGAATCCACATTTGGTGCTCTAGTGATAATTGAAGGCAGAGAATGAGGTATTGAATCCAAATAAACTACCAAACACAGTTGTGTTGAGTGTAATCTTGTATGCATCACTTATCCTTTTGACTTGGGTGTCTCCTCCTCTCTCCCCCTCTCTCTCTCCCCTCTCCCCCTTTCTGTCTAACAAAGAATAATCAATAGAATAATCAATAGTCATTTCACCCCCGGGTCTCCTTCCTGCCTACAGGGGCAAACAGGTGACGATACAGGGGTGAGGAGGAGACGAGGAGAGGTAATGAGGGCAGAGGAGAGGAGACGAGGGGAGGGCAGAGGAGAGGAGACGAGGGGAGGGGAGAGGAGAGGAGACGAGGGGAGGAGACGAGAGCAGAGGAGACGAGGGGAGGGGAGGTAAGGAGAGCAGAGGAGAGGAGACGAGATGGACAGGAGGAGGAGTGATTGCTTTCTCATATAAGCATAATAACATCCTAAACACACACACACACACACACACACACACACATACACACACGGAGGTATCAAACACACAAGAGTGAGAGAGTAACAACAGGAGCAGCAGATCATCATCACGCTTCAACACATGTCCTGGCAACTGGACACACACACACACACACACACACACACACACACACACACCACACACACACACACACACACGATTAATCTGCAAATAATTCCTCCTGGGATTGATATAACAATGCGAGCAGCTGGCTAATCTACATGTTACAGCACCTGGTTTAACTGCTGGACACACACACACACACACACACACACACACACACACACACACACACACACAGCTTTAGAGGGGTTACTGTTTTTATTTATGCTCATAAAAATATAACTTTTATGATGTTATTTTATTATCTGCATGACGTCAATGTACGTTTTATCTTCCTTATAGAAGAAAGAAAGTAAACCAGAGAGTATCGGGTTCATCCTGATCGTTTTTAGGTGTCTTCTCTGATTCCACATGAAGACATAACATGTTTTTAGAAAATAAGGAGACAACGTACGCAGGCGTGACCTGAAAGACCGAGAGGGCTCGGTCACACAGCATTTATTAAGTCAGTCGAGTTGGCTTCAGAGAGTTGAGCTTTAACTAATGAACCAATCAGAGCAGACTGCGCTCTGGTTTCAGACAGAGGGTGAAAAGAGGTGCTGCAGCACAGGCAGAGGAAAAAAAAGAGCTTTTTGAACGTTAAAGAAAGTATAAAATACAAATATGAAGCTGAAAATGAGCAATGAACCCCCTTTGTTTAATATTGACTCCAAAGGGTTTGAAGCAACCTGAATACAACCTCTCATCTCTCCCTCCATCTTTCCTCCATCACTATTAACATCACTACCAGAGCCAGAGCAGAGAGAGAGAGGTCAGAAGAGGGGAGATGATAAAGGTGAGGGGGGAGAGAGAAGAGAGAGGGATTGTAGAGCGAGAGGTTAAAAGAAAAAGCCAAGTCAATGCAGTAAAAGTGGTAAAAAGAGGGAGAGAGACGATAACAAAGGAATGGGAATAAGAGAGAAAGAGGAACGGCAAAATGTGAAAGAAGAAGAAGAAAGAAAGAACTAATACAAAAGTGGGAAAGGGTTATAAAGAAAGAGAGGGTGTGTGTGTGAGAGAGAGTGTGTGTGTGTTTAACCAATCTAAGGTATAGTATAATTGAAGTGTGTGTTTTCAAGGACAGGTAGATATTGGTCCTGAGGTGAGAAGCTGCCGAGTCAGCAGCTCTGAGCTGATTACATCCTCTGTCTACAAGAGGAGGGAGGGGAGGAGAGGGGGGAGGGGAGGAGAGGGAGAGGAGAGGAGAGGGAGAGGAGGAGAGAGGAGAGAGGAGAGGAGAGGGAGAGGGAAGAGGAGAGGAGAGAGAGGAGAGAGGAAGGGAGGGGGGAGGGGGAGAGAGGGGAGAGAGGAGAGGAGGAGAGGAGGGGAGAGGAGGGAGAGGAGAGGAGAGAGAGAGAGAGAGGAGAGGAGAGAGGAGAGGAGAGGAGAGGAGAGGAGAGGAGAGGAGGAGAGGAGAGGAGAGGAGAGAGGAGAGGAGGGGAGAGGAGGGAGAGAGAGGAGAGGAGGAGAGGAGGGGAGAGAGGAGAGGAGAGGAGAGAGAGAGAGAGAGAGGAGGGAGAGGAGGGGAGAGGAGAGGAGAGGAGAGGAGAGGAGAGGAGAGGAGAGGAGAGGAGGGGAGAGAGGAGAGGAGAGGAGAGGAGAGGAGAGGAGAGGAGAGGAGAGGAGGAGAGGAGAGGAGAGAGAGAGGAGAGGAGAGAGGAGAGGAGAGGAGAGGAGAGGAGACAAAGGAAAGGCCGGAGAGAAATAGAAAAGTGAGATACTGGACTGAAGAAAAGAGATGAGAATAAGAAAAAACTTAAAATAAAACATGTTTTACGTTCAAGAAGCAAATCTGTCGTGTTTGTCTGATTCCAACATTTGACTCTCAGCAGAAGCTTTTTGGTTCTTTTCTAGAAGCGTGAGAATTCATGTTGCCTAACTAAAAGGTTCACAGCTGTTCTGTATGTCAACAAATGTTCTTGGCATCGCCCTTTAAACGTGATTCATTCATTCATCCTAAAATCACAGTCAGGTCACTTTGTGTTCAACGCAATCAACGTCACATTAGGAAGGTAGATTTCTCTATTCGTCCCAACTCATTCAAAACAGGATTCACAAATGCCTGATTAAAAGATATTTAAAAAATGCTTCAAATCTACCTTAAAATTGATTGAATTAATTCACATTTTGTTCATTTGTGGATTTTCTTTGTCCATTTCCAGATCTGTTCAAATTTGCAAATTATTTTCTTTTACTTTTAATTTATTTTGCAATTTGGAAAGGTGTACATTTACAGATGATAACGACATTTAATGGGTTGTCCATCTGTTCACACACTAATATTGACATTTCTTTACCTCCATTCAATCCACCTGAGAATAAAAAGGTTTTGACAGTCCAGTTCATCTGAAGCTCAATTCTAGCGTTATAGTTCTTAGCCAGAAAAATGCAAGAAACCAATCTTCCAGAAATATAGGTTGGAACATGTTGTTATATAAAAGAGGAAAACTACATTTGTGTATGTAAAGTGAAGGGAACGTCACTAACAACATGTTTGTGCTATACTTTTCCAGCCCGTGAAAAATGTTTTTGAGCCGCGTCATTTACATTTTTATACATTCCTCCATCTGGGACAAACCCAGAGTGTGTGTCGGAGCGGCGTTCAGCAAATTTACACATTGTTATTTGGTAACAACGCAAAAAACTGCTGCTGCCGCCAACGCTCAATTACTGCATGGCCGGAGACGTGTTCTATGCATTTCCTTTCCCAAAGACAAATGTAAATTCAGTTTGAAAAGGAAAGCAATTTTCAGTCCAAGCCCACTGTTTTTTTTTTTATGTTTCCCCTCTGATAACCGTGTTTACATGGACAAAACCAATCTGGTGAAATCACACAGGGAAGCGGGACCGAGACTGCACGTTTAAAACAGAACTTAAAGTGTCAGGATTTTTTATTCCACGTCGCTCAAACACTCCGGCTGCCAAAACCTCTCCGTCTCTCTCTCTGGTTTTCTGTGTCGCTCGTCATCAGGACGGGGTAATGGGACATTTTATTGTGTTATTTTGCCCCTGGGGAGAAAGGGAGGGAGGGAGGAAAGGAGAGAGGAAAGGGGGGGTGTTTGGGAGACAAAGCCAACGTTGTGTTTTTCTGTTGTTTCTGAAAGTTCGCCAACCACCACCACAGGCCTCCTCCTTTCTCCCACAGCTTCACTCCCTCTCCTCTTTTCCGTCCTTTCTCTCAGTTTGTATTAGCAGAGGACGGATTCTAACATGAGAGAACGTGTTTCAGGATGTTTGTGGATTGTTATGATGTGTACCTGTCCAAAGATAATATATGGAAATGAGCTAATAGCTGAATCTGACAAAAATAATCTCTGCTCTTTTTGAGTGCACTCTTACACTGAAGCATTGACTTTAATTAAATGTATTATGTCAACATTACATTACATTATGACATGTTACTTGTTAGTCGCTTTTATCCAAAGCGACTTACATACTCAATACTGTGGGCAATCCCCTCAAGGAGCAAATTGGGGTGAAGTGTCTCAGAGACACAAGGCAGGTGGTGGCGATCAAACAACACTACAAGAATGTACACACACACACACACACACACACACACTCTCCTCTGGGCTTTAAGAGCCTCTCATCCAGCCTGAGGTGAGTTTGATTCATCGTTGTCTGCTGGTGAGAGCCAATCCGAACGGAGAGTGACTCCAACATCACATCCCGTCTTCTTCTATCTCTCTAACTCTGTCATGTTATTTTATTCCACATCATTCTCCTGTCTTTAAGAATAAGTATTTGTTTTTCTTTCTCCGATTTCAGACTTTTTTTCTCAAAACTCCAAAATCACTTTTGATTAAATCTAGAACAAATTCACATGTGGCCCTAATCCTCTTCCGTAGAGTGTCGGTCTGTTCACACCAAGAATATTGAGACAAA
The DNA here is from genome assembly GCA_031216635.1 of Dissostichus eleginoides. Classification (NCBI taxonomy): domain Eukaryota; kingdom Metazoa; phylum Chordata; class Actinopteri; order Perciformes; family Nototheniidae; genus Dissostichus; species Dissostichus eleginoides. Next base: position 32,172,775 of record CM062275.1, read on the forward strand.
TCTGCCTGCATACAATCGTGGTTTAAAAAAACAACTTGCAGTTTAAGATTGTTAAAATTACTAAAATATACTTTTATCCGGCCTTGCTGCTGCCTTCGAGTCAGAAATCGGAAGCGACTCCTCCGTCCAGAATCAAGAGAAATGGAAACAACAACTTCCTGTAAGTATTTCAGGTGTTTTTCTGAACTCCTCAGTGCGTGGATTTTGTCATTTTATCACTACGACCACTAGAGGGCGCTATTTATTGATCGTAAACACGTCGTTTTTGGACGATTGCTGGAAAAAAACATTGTTGTCATCTCCAAAAATATCCCAATCCTTCCATTTTATTTTCTCTTTCTGTTTTGATATCACTCCCCCAACATATAATATATCCTCCTCTTTCCCTCCTCAGTTTTTGAATGTCCGACTCTTTTTCTCCCCCCTCATATTGCTCAGTTTCTGTCCTCCTCTCTCCATCATCTTCCTCTCCAGAGCCGCTGTAGTGTACTGATAGTGGGAGCACTTGTGCAGTCAGCTATGAAGTCTGTCCTCCACCTCTTATTTCTCCCCCCTTCCTCTCTCTCTCTCTCTCTACCTGGAAATTAATTTGGTCTCCTCCAGATGCCTATCGCCGCTGAAATGCCCCCAGAAATAGATCCACAAACAGCAGCTCAGCCAAAACGCTGTTGCTGCCTGACAGCCTTTTGCACACACACACACACACACACACACACACACACACACACACACACACACACACCACACACACACACACACACACACACACACACACACACACACACACACACACACACACACACACACACACACACACACACACACACACACACACACACACACACACACACACACACACACACACACACACACACAGCCGGGTGAAGGGGGGAGGGGAGCAGATGGAGGGATGGATGGAGGGATGGATGGAGTGAATGGTGGGAGAATGAAGCGTTGGAGGGAGGAGAAGATGAATGGACGAGGGGAGAAATTAATAGATGGATTACCTAGAAATGTGTACACTTTATTGCCTAAACAAACCATCAGTTTTTAGATTGATCGCCCTCCTCGCAGGCAGCCAATGCTTTCTGTTGGTTTCTATGAAAAGCAGTCCAGAGGACATGCAGCAGAGAGATAATTCATCACAATAAAACATTTAATCACCTTTTTTTCTTCCTATCAACGTACGGGCATCAGTTACAAGCAGAGTGTCTTCTTGATGGTGCATTCAAGGACACCTGGTTTGATAGTCTGCGGCTGAAAAATAGATTTTCCAGTGAAAATGTCTTCTCTGGAAACGCAAAGAAACAGCTTTACGGTTTAGAAAGCAGAGCAGGAAGTAGTGTGATGTTCTTAGTAGATTGGTGTTGATTGATATTACACAATCATCTGACTCTGGAGCTCTGAGTTAAGTTCTAACAAATATAAATATTAGCTTCCTTAAACGAGCTGATATTTCCATAACCTTAAAGCAAGACGAGGTAAACTGTTAAGGGTTGTGTTCCTGCTTCACACGATGAGTTACAGGGTGTTTACTTGTTTTAGTTTCATCATAGAAACCCTTAAATGTATACAGAGGACATGCTAAAGTGCAGTACTACAAGCAGAACACATATCAGAAATCTAAAGTTATCACGGCAGGTAGAGTTGTAACATCGTGCATTTCATCGTGTTTTAAATTATTCCAGTGTCTTTGAAAAGGTTTGAAAAGACCAGCATCAAAGGTGTCAGAACACCCTTAAAAAATAACCTTTTTTAATAACTCAAGCTTCAAGAAATTAGCACATTAAAATGTTGCTTTGGTCATTGTTCTGCATGCTTCCTATCAGAGCCTGCGGTCCTCCTGACGCATCATTATAGGACCAAACTATAGCGAAAGAAAACGACAAAAGAAACTTAAATTCTGTCCATGATTTGAAAAACATAACAGTTTACAGCTCAATGAATTTCCTGATCAGATAATCTGCTCTCTGCCCCAAAACAGACACAAGCAGGTAGTTTGATGATAAGCTGATCAGATCCAGTCATGATCTGAACCTCTCGTCATTCTCTGCCAAAACACAAAATGTTTTAACTTTTTGTGACAAACACACTGCAAAGGTTCGGTGTTTCGGGTCAAAGCAAATGCCTTTCATTCAATCGTCTGTCCAAGAGTTGTGTCTGAAAGCCTCAGGAGGAACTTGTTTAGGACACACTTTTGTCAGAAATACAACAGGTGACTGACATCTGAAAACATTGCCTCACTGGGCCGTGATTACATTTTGCTTTTTGGGTTTTGGAGCTAGACAAACATGCCAACTAATCTGGAGATTGCCCCTAAACTTTCCACTACAATCAACTACAGAAATCCAGCCAGAGCACCAAGGGTCTCGTCAGAGGGACAGGAAATGTCTTTTATCGTATATAAATGAGCTGTAAAAGCACCAGAGAAAGTCTCACCTTCAGCAAAGGCCAAGGTAACATCAGATAATAAGTCTCACACTCATGAATTCTACTTCCTCCCGTCAGCCCGGAGCTTCCTGCCTGCTCGGCTCAGGACAAATTGAACGGATAAAAACCTCTTTGTGGCAGAATCAGTGGAAGTGAAGGCAGTGAAGTGTAATTTCAGCTCTATACATTTGACCTCTGACCCAACGCCCGCTCTCTGCTCTTTAACAGCACACATATGCAAATAGCCGGCTGTTAATCTGCTGCTCAGCGCTGACCTGCAGTCATACTCTGCTGTATATTGTACTCATTTACGTGAGGTAACAAACTGTGTAACACATCATTGTCATGTCCTTCATGCCTATACAATGACACTTTAGCTGCACTGTACATCTTTCTGTGTCCTCTTACTCGAATTCAGGCTAAAATAGGCATCAGTCAACACCAAACTCACAAGACAAATGTGAGGGTTCAATAAGACACCAACACCTTCAGTCATATGTTGTAGTTTGAATACAATGGTTCGTATGATATCTTATGAACAGTTTTTGAGCGTTCCCCCACAACAATGTCCATCAAAACGTATACATTTCCAATCGTAACATTTGATAGGAAAGCTGGGTTTCAGAAAGGATTTATTTTAAAATGGAAATGGTTTCGTTGAAATGGTTGGGTGACAAATAAGTTAACTTTTGGTTAAAAAAGAAACATACAGAATGGACGTTACTGAAGTATAGAAGCTTCGTGAAAAATAAATCAATTGTGGTTTACACGGAAAACGGCATAGGATATCCTCGGTGAAAGTCTAGAATTTGTTGAACAATCCGAAAAAAAGCAGTTGACCAATCACAAACAGAGCCGGCCAGCTAACCAATCAGAGCAGACTGGGCTCTGGTTTCAGACAGAGGGTGAAAAGAGGTGCTGCAGCAAAGTAGAGACACTACATACTAATATACACCTGAACATCAGCAGGAGAGGACTCTTTAAAGTAGAGACACTACATACTGATATACACCTGAACATCAGCAGGAGAGGACTCTTTAAAGTAGAGACACTACATACTGATATACACCTAAACATCAGCAGGAGAGGACTCTTTAAAGTAGAGACACTACATACTGATATACACCAGAACATCAGCAGGAGAGGACTCTTTAAAGTGGAGACACCACATACTGATATACACCTGAACATCAGCAGGAGAGGACTCTTTAAAGTAGAGACACTACATACTGATACACCTGAACATCAGCAGGAGAGGACTCTTTAAAGTGGAGACACTACATACTGATATACACCTGAACATCAGCAGGAGAGGACTCTTTAAAGTAGAGACACTACATACTGATATATACCTGAACATCAGCAGGAGAGGACTCTTTAAAGTAGAGACACTACATACTGATATATACCTGAACATCACCAGGAGAGGACTCTTTAAAGTAGAGACACTACATACTGATACACCTGAACATCAGCAGGAGAGGACTCTTTAAAGTAGAGACACTACATACTGATATACACCTGAACATCAGCAGGAGAGGACTCTTTAAAGTAGAGACACTACATACTGATATACACCAGAACATCAGCAGGAGAGGACTCTTTAAAGTAGAGACACTACATACTGATATACACCTGAACATCAGCAGGAGAGGACTCTTTAAAGTAGAGACACTACATACTGATATACACCTGAACATCAGCAGGAGAGGACTCTTTAAAGTAGAGACACTACATAATATCTCCTCTTTAAACCAGACCTCTGAACACAGACTACATACAGTGGAAAACATATGATTGGATTTTGTGGGATATTCACGACTTACAGTGTACTTTTCTTATGCATCTCTAGAACAACAAGTGTGGATACGATGCAGATGAAAAAGGAAAGAGTGTGACTATAAGTAGAGTTTTTTATATCATCAGATATGAGTCAGAAAGCTGAGCTGCAGTGAGAAAGTCACTGCAACACCATCACAGCTGCTGTCTGATGGGTTAGTTTCACTGTTTTCAAGTGCAAACACACACACACCCTTCCAAATAATTACAGCACTGCAGAGCAAACTGTGGCAAAGATGAAGCATGAAAAGCAGAACCAAGCTTTGGAATATCTCCGCGATATTTGCCAAATGCTCACATCTATACCGATGTTTCTCGGGGTGAACATTTACATTCCTGTCGGCTGGGGTTCTGTCAGAGCAGGTGTTGTTAAACAGGTGGATGTCGGACTGAAATAAAAAGCCAGAAACACGACGAGCGGGGAGACGACCTCAGCGAGCTGGAACTAAATTATCTCTGCACCTTTTCCTTCATAACAACAGATGTTAGAGTAGAGGTTACGCAGAGGGGGAAAACACGCATGTCATCGCCTCCATCGATACACGCAACATCACCTGTTCACACTCACAACAAACCGCTCCTAAACATTGTGTTATTGCGTTTAAAAACCCGAGTGGTGCACTGACTTTGAGGACAAATAGTAGAAAGCACAATAGCCACTAAAGAAGATTTCCTTTAACCTTTGAAATACACTGAAATCAAAGAACAAAAAGCTCCATTTCATTCGATTCTGAATCAACTGCTGTAGACATACGCATTCCCATGGAGAAAATGACTCCACCAAATGTCGCCGAGGCCCAATATAATAGAGTAGAAAGAACAGATAGAAATGTGAATGTGAAATGAGCTCATACCAAGTCTCCAAAAGCTGACTAAACACAGAAAATACAATATAATCAGAGTCAAAATCGACAGATAATAACAATATATTGTCCAGAAGACAGAATAACCATTCAAGTGGACGAAAAGTAGAAGAGAAGAGAAAGGAAAGCAATGTATTGTAGTTAAATCTGATTGCTTTTGGTTCCTACATCAACAGGTGGAGAATATTCCTGTTCCTTACGGAGAAAATTAACGATGTCACATGAAACAGAATATGTATTCCTACAGGAGGACGTGATCTATGTCGTATGGTTTGAAAAAAGAAAGGAAACACCTCAATTGAAACGTCATACATCAAATTCTATCAACAGGTGAAAGCAATGCACGTGCTGTCATTACTATTTCAGGAAATGATATCCAAACATGTCCTTTTCTGAGATTAGAAAAAGGGTATAAAACCAACTGATCTTTTAAAATGTGATAGTAAGAGGCCACATACTGAGAGATTCACCTCAGCAGGTGACAACAACTGAGAAAATTGAGCCTATTGTGTGTTTTATGGTGAGTAAATATCAGGTGTCACCAGTTGTAAGCAAAACCATGTTTACATGTAAAATCACAGTTATTCATATTTCCACCTCAGTAATCAGAGCCAGTGAAGCAGCCGAAAGGTCAATCCCAGGTCAGCTGACATTGACCTGCACAGTTGAATACATGCATAGCCTTAAAACTTCCTGTTAATTCCTCTGATCCACACACACACACACACAAAATGTCATCGATGGATGCACATGTTTTCCTCGACGCTCACACACCTTGATCATCAACACACTGCATGGCTCCCCAACAACACACACACTGTATGAGGAGGAGAGCAAAGACAGCAGCAAAGACAGTCCTGTGATCCACAAACAGTTAGCCAACAGACCTGTTACCCAGCCACACACACACACACACTCACACACCTCGACTCTCCTCTGGAAAGGGTACCAGCGGTCCTCCTGACACCTTGAGGCTCGGAATAAAACGCAAAGCGGCAGCGGTGTGTGTGTGTGTGTGTGTGTGTGTGTGTGTGTGTGGTGTGTGTGTGTGTGTGTGTGTGTGTGTGTGTGTGTGTGTGTGTGTGCTGAGCTGTAAACATGCAGTAAGCAGCAGGAGTGTGTGCGGGAACAAGAATCCAATCCCCGTTACCGTTCTCTCCGCGTCGGGTCCTGCTGGATGCTCGGCTTGGTGGGCGCCATCTTCCTGCAACAATTATTTCAATTTCTTACTTTCTCTTCTTTCCTCTCTTCCTCTCAGATGTATTTGGACGCGGAGCCGCAGCCACCCTGACAGCAATGCGTCATGGTCGGTGTGTTAAGACAAAGCCATGTCCGTGTGTGTGAACGTGTCAGTGTGTGTGTGGTGTGTGTGTGTGTGTGTGTGTGTGTGTGTGTGTGTGTGTGTGTGTGAGAGCGCGTGCTGTGCGTGAGTCTGGCCGCCGCTTCAGGAGCGTGGAAACAACGGGCGGTGGAGCCAAGGAGCGGGCTGCAGCAGCAGAGGCATGCCGGGGGAAGTGAGGGGGAACCCGGGGAGGATGCCTCTCAGATCCCGCTGTCTCTCTCTCTCCGCACAGCTTCGGGGTTTTGGCACCACAGAAGAATTTCCTGCCTTCCTGCGCTCCGTTGGAGGAAAAAAAAGCCAAAACAGGCGCGTCAAATCTTCACATCGTCGCCGCCGCTGCAGCGCCTACATCCCGGTTAAAATCCCCGCCGTGGAGCGTCGCTGGGCGGTCAAAGTGTCCGTGGTTTCCCGGAGCATTTTCCCCCTTTTCTCTGGCTGCTGACAGGAAGAAAAAAAAGGACACCACACATCTCCGGTATTTTCTCCAGCCCCGGCGCAACAACGCCACTCAGTTGCAGTTGGAGCCAGTTTGTGTGCGTGTGTGTGTGTTGTTTATTTTTTTATTTAATTCTCCCTCTCTTTCCTGTATTACAGGTTACACCGCGGGGTTATTATCCAATTTATCAACAATCACCAAAAAACACCACCCAGTGTGAGGGGTGATTTATTTGGATGGATACATCAGATCTCTGCACCTCCACACACACACACACACACACACACACACACACACACACACACACACACACACACACACACACACACACACACACACACACACACACACACACACACACACACACACACACACACACACACACACACACACACACACACACACACACACACACTCTTCCCCTCCACCATCCCTACTTCACTGTCATAATAAACACATCACAGCAAATGTCTCACTTCAAAATCCAAAAATCAGTGACTAACTTTGTGCTGCAGATTATTTCCAGTCATGTGTTTGTGTTTGCATCCACATAAGAGGATGCTTGAGTTTGCTATAAGCCTCTAAATATGAACAAAACTTTTCAAATCATCTGTAAAAATCTAATTATACCGCTCACTTTTTACATTTCCAGCCACTAAAATATATTTCCCCCCAGGCCTTGATGTTTTCACGTCAGCGATGGCTCATTATCCTCCAACAAAACTCCCGTCTGTTTCTTATATCTATCTTTTTTTTTCTGAACAATGATTTAAATTCCTCCCTTTTTTTTTTAAATGTATAATTCATTGCAAGGTAATCGTTGTGCTGTGTGATTAACCCCCAGGCTGCAGCCCTGGAAGCTGAAAAGCCTCCCTCTCTATACCAATGACCTGTCAAGGTCAAAGGCATGCTGGGTATTCTCCACACAAACACAGGGTTACAGGCGGTGCTGTGGCGGAAAATAAAGACTGGAGAGGAGAAGCGTGACCTCCAGTCTGCCGTCGTCATGATCTGAGCGCCTGCCGATCAGCCGGCGCAGTGATGTGTTCAGAAAAAAGGCGTCAACGTTTGATCGAGCCTCGATGTGTACAGCAGTTTCACAGCAGATGCAGTGATTTGCAGGAGAAAATCAGACTCGTGTCACTCTTAAAAAACGTCTAGATACAAATGTTCGAATCAAAATTGAGCTGTTGATTAACCAAGTTCAGTTTTTTCTGCATCCCTTTTCCCAAATGTATCTGTCAGAGTGTGAAAATAATATTTAAAAGCAAAGACAGCAACTGCTTTTTGGTCCATAAAAGCTGTTCCTACGAGAGAGGTCACAGGTTTGACCCCCAGTCGTCACTACCGGGCCCTGAACTGCACTTGCGTCATTAATTTTCCCACAAAACAAATCAAATCTGAAGATGGTTAAGTGTTTTTATCAATGCACAAAAGCAGTTTTTGCTCAAAATGTGGGTTTTTAGTCGTTAACGGCACCTGCTCTCGTCTGATTTTAGTGCTCGCTGTGTTCTCCCCGGACGAGGCTCGGCTGCTCAGTCTCTCTCCGTCTTCAGCACTGCTTACTGAGAGCAGTCAAACGGAGGCGACGTGGATAATGGAGCGTAATGTATAAACATATTAGCTCCCAGCTGTTTGTTGGGGGAAACATTATGTATCGAGAGAGGGAAGAGGGGCAGCTCGGCGACCGATGATCACAAACAATCCATCACGGACAGATTTATTTTATTTTTCTAACTGAAACTCTACGGCTGTTTGAAATCCGGACATCTTTCTTGTTGAAGTTCACCTTCAAGTTTAGGCCTCAACTGCCTGCTCTCAAACTGAGGTTTCGGGCCTCAACGGGTCCTTGAGGACTTCTAACGGGACCAGATGACGGCATAGTTAAATCAGCAGGTTTCATGTCAGGAGGAATTATCAGAGAACGTGTCAAACCGCTGCTCTAATCCTCACCAGCATGTTGCCACAAACATAAGGTCCACTGCCCCAAAATCCCCTCCCATATGGGGGCCCAGAAGCCCTGCTTTAAATAACAATCGGCCCTTATTCTCCTCGCATTTGTTGCTTTGAGACGCTCTCGGAGGCCCCGGCTGTGATTTATGTCGTGTTTGCTCCCCACAGCTTCTAGACTTTACACACACATAGCTACACTCCATAATACGGAGAGTTTTTCGGGTAATAAGGCAAGTGTGTGTGAGTGTGTTGGGTGTGTTTGGGCCCCCCCACAGCTCCAGATGATTAGAAAAAATAACCCTACTGAGCAGCCGGATGGGGAGGCAATCATTTAGATTCAGATTAAGGGAAAATAAGGAAATAACAGAGGGACGGATGGAGGGAATTTCCCCCAGAAAACAGCTTGGACTGCAGGAGCCGCAGCTTCATGACCAGCGGGGAAACACTCAACTCATTTCTCTTTTTAAATAGAAATAACTCACTCCTATTTCGGATAAATTACCTCCTCTGTTTCCTACTGAATTAGCAGAACCTCGGCCCAGTTTTTTCCACATAATTACCTGGACTTCACTCCTCTATTTCCACTGGTCCTCAATTTCTCCTCTGTCGCTCCGTCTTTAAATACACCTTTTCACACTTGTGTGTACAACTTGCTTTGAAAAACTAAAATAATCCCAAATCTAACTGTGGATATTGAATTCCATCTTCAATTTCAGCATGCTTTCCTTTTCCTTTAAGGATAAATTGAACATTAAAAAGAAACAAGCGAGGGAAAAAAACACCTTTATGTAACATTTATCCTCACAAATAACAATATTTAGTCCTCCCAGTTTCACTCACGGTGCAGGAGGATTTTTTTGTACTTTTAAATGCCAACTGATAGTGTTGCTCCATTAAAATACCTTGAAAAATAAACCAAAAAGGGACCACTGAGTTAGAAATGCCCAACTGTATCTGAACAGAAAACTGTCCCATGCATAAGGGGCACTTGTGTTGATAGGTTTCAAAAACCACATATATTACAGTAAAACCACAGAAACATGCATTACACTTCAGAAACACTAAAGTATTTTACCTTTAGTGTGTATGCACTTTTTCAGCATTTCACATTAAACTATTTTTCCCACTCTACAGGTCTTTTTTCTTGCACACATACCTTTGCTGGTAGGCGTTGATCCCCTGCAAGTTTTGCGGATTCCCGTTGGAGGTCCCCGGGATGCGACCCACCTGGGGTCCCATGCCACCGCTTCCTCCTCCTCCAACCCCGGGTCCTCCGACTCCCGAAGCCGTCACCTGGACGCTGAAATCCGGGAAGATCCTGATCATGGTTCCGGTGCAGCTACTTTTCCAATGTCGCTCTCCTCCCAACACTGACCAGTCACAAAGGTTTACTGGGATTACTGGGATCGATTCAGCGATTAGACAAACAACAATCTTCTTTTTTTTGTTTGCTCCTTTTTTTCTCCCTTCTCTTAACTTTCGGATGTAACTCTGGAGCAAATCCGGATCATGGTCCCGGTGCGCAAAACAAACAATCAATGGCGAAGATGAATGGGATTAGTGAAAGTATATTCAGAAAATATGTGAAACCTTTTCCTTTATTTCTTTATCTTCGTCCTTTTTTACTCTATCCTTCAGAGAGAACCCCCGTGCAGCTCCGGATCATGGTCCCGGTGTCTCCGGTGTCTTTATCCTCCCTCTGAACAGTCACTGTGATCAATGGATGGAAGAAGTGATGATTTCACAGACGATCGGCCGTTTCTGAGCTCTTTTCTCCCAGTGCAGGAGCTCCGGACTCTCCGCTCTCACACGGGCACCTCCGCCGGCTCTCCATCCGAGAAAGGCATTCGGTCCCCGGCTTAAAAATCCTGGTGTGTGCCGGTGGTTCGGTCGGTTGTTTGGTGGGAACAGCGGACCTGAAAGAGAGCAGTCAGTCGGTCAGTCAGTGAGCAGCGATGACATTGGTGTGATACAGAGATACAGCAGAGGCGAAGTGTGTCGGTATGTCGGCAAAACCTGCGTGTGTGCGCGCGTGAGTGCGTGTGTGTGCTGTCCTCTGCGCTAGAGAGAGAGAGAGAGAGAGAGAGAGAGAGGAGGAAGAGAGAGAGAGAGACTGATAGGTCTGTTTGTTCAGCGGAGGACATTTGCTCTGGCTTTATTGGGCAGAATAACGCACGATCTATAAACTGCTCTTCTATTTTTAAAGCAGTGCCGACAATAAATAACCAATTTTATAGAAAGGGTGCCTTTTTTTATTCTTTGTACGTTTCTGTGCCGCATCACAAAATGTTTTACTTCATAAAAAGTCTGAAAAAAGGATCTAAAAGGTTTTATAAATCCAGCAAAAGTTTCAGCAGTGCGTAGAAACTAAGGATAACGAGGGGTTTAAACTCAAACAACCTTCAGAAATAACCCTAAAGTCTTTACAGTTTCACAGCCCTGTCTCGGGAAAATGTCTCCAAAAAAGTCCCGGACTGAGTTTGTTGCTTTTACGCGTAATAAAACACCCATTCCCCCCCCCAATATAAATTCTTAATGCTTTTAAGATGTAGACATGATATCATTTCTACCTGAGGAGTTCAGTGATTCCTGGTGTCGCGTATGCGGGAATAAGGATGGAGAGGTGGGGTGGTTTGTGCCAAAATAAAGACGCACGGAGCTACAGTCAGAGATTTGGGTTTGAGTGAGTGAAGTGTGTTTCAGTTTGAGAGGAGTGTGTTGTCTTCATCAGGTGTGTGTGGGTGTGTTATTTCCTCTCATCTGATCTGAGTGAAGCTGAAGCCCGGAGCTCTCCTCTCTCCGCTCACTGGAGCTCAGTGTGTGTGATCAGACTCCAGAATAAAGTCATATTCATACACACTCTCTCACATTGTCTCCTCCCCTTTCTCTCACACACACTCTCCGCCTCTGCCTCTCTCTCTCTATCTCTCTCTCTCTCTCTCGCTGTGAGGCAAACACGAACGCTCTCCCTCTCCTCCACACACACACTTGATCAAAACTCAAACCTATTCTCCTTTCCTTCTTTTGACCTACAGTTGTTTTTGTCAATGTTTTAAGTAAAGCTGAACGTAATGAAACCAAAACAATGATAACATTAAATCATCCTCACTAAAAGACATAGGCCTTATTGAAGTAGTTCTAGTCAATGCAGCACATGAAGTAGATCAGTGAATGATGGCGTTGATGCATTATTCTTGCTCTTTTTGGTTATACACATGGTTAAAAGGCACTTATAACACGAAGGCCGGTTGTATAAAACTGTATTTGAAAATACATCTTATTTAGCTATCTAGGGTAAATAAAGGATGAAGCAGTGTATGCTTTGGGTGTGGCTATTGAAAAATGGCTTCAGCGTTGTTCAGCTTAAGGTAAGTACATTTTGTTTTTAGCATGTTTTTCTTTAGCAAAAATTAGCATCCAATTAGCATCACTCACACTTTTGAATGTACTTTGCTAACCAAGATAGCTCTGTTGTGATTGGTCAACCGCTAAGAGATGTCCCGACCCTTAGCCTATCATGTACATGTGTTGGAGCTCTAGCCAATAGTGTGTTACTATTGAGTGTTACATAGCGATGTTCCAGAAGTAACAAAAGAGTCCAATGGAGGCTGGGGGTGTGAGAGAAACTCCCTCTGGAGGGAACACAGGGATTGTAGCCTTTGCAGACCATTTACATGCACTAAAACCTATATCCACACTACAGGAAAGGGAAAACTCTAAAAAGTATAATAGGGCCTCTTTAAGGTAAGTATCCGAATTGAGGCACAGCATTACAGTTCATGGTTCAGAGATGACAGAAACATTAACGGCGCTAAATCATTATTAGCTATTAGCATTCCTCAAAGCAGGCGTGCTGATGAACATTCACAAAACAAACTTAGAACAAATTGATGAACATTATCTATGTTCCTTGTTTCCTCTACACCGTCTGACGATAACTCCGATACTGAGACATGTTTGCAGCACTGAAAGTCTCATTTGCATCGTGACATTTCCAGCAAAGGGAATCGAACCCCCAAAACTCTGGTGGTTTTACTGCCTTCCTCCTTTCTTATTGAGCCACCCAGGACACATTTCCAATATTTCATCTTCCTCAGGGCCCCGCAGAACCCCCCTCCTGGACCCCTGCAGGGCCCCCTCCTCACTTTGAGAGCCCCTAATAACCAACAGTTCTCGCCTGTCCTCCGAAACAAAGCATCGCACTAATAAAACGTCCCAATTGAGCTGATTAAATACCAATAAAAACACACCACGCTCCACTCTGCCAGCCTGAAGTCTAAATTGGATCGCAGCTCTAACCAGCAGCTCTAATGAAAACCACCGCTCGCTCGCCCACATTACAGTTTACCTCTCTCTCTCTCTCTCTCTCTCTCTCTCTCTCTCTCTCCCCAACTCCCCTTTCTCTCCCCCTCTTTCTCTCTGTAATGAAATCAAATGAATTGGACTGGGGTCAGGGGAGACATGCTAGACCCCCTTATAGAATTAGGACTGAGCACGGTGTGTGTGTGTGTTTGTGTGTATGGTGTGAGTGTGGTGTGTGTGAGTGTGTGTGTGTATGTGTATGTGTGTGTATGTGTTTGTGTGTATTTCCCTGTATTTTCAGAGTATGACCACATGACTCACTAACTAATTTTGTGTGTTTGTGCGTGCAATTTCACATAATATGCATTTGCCTCCATGAGTGTCTGTGTGTGTGTGTGTGTGTGTGTGTGTGTGTGTGTGTTGTGTGTGTGTGGGTGTGTTGTGTGTGTGTGTGTGTGTGTGTGTGTGTGTGTTGTGTGTGTTGTGTGTGTGTGTGTTTGTGTGTGTGTGTGCATGAGGTCTTACGTGGGCGGCGGGCGTGGGCGTGTGCGTGTGTGTGTGTGTGTGTGTGTGTGTGTGTGTGTTTACATTGCAGGTTGTGTGTGTGTGTGTTCTGGCTTTATTAGTGAGCTGTGACCAGGTAAAGTACAGCAGACAGAATCAGGACAGTCAACCTGCTGTTATCCCTCAGGACAACACACATACACACAAACATATACACACAAACACACACACACACACCGGTACACACACACCCTGTGCTCCAGCAGAAGAACAGACAAACACTTCGCCTGCTGTTGTGGTTCTGGTTCTGGTTATGTTGTTCTTTCAATAAGCTCATGACCTATAAGAACTGAACTAATATGAATTCAAAAAGCAGATTTAATATTTGTAATATAATAATATATGTAAATGGTCTGCAAAGGTTCAAATCCAAAAGTTCCGGAACATAAGACATCACTATGCAACACTCACGCTCCTATTGGCTAGCGCTCCAACATGTTGTACGTGATAGGCTAAGGGGCGGGACATCTCTAAGCCGTTGACCAATCACAACAGAGCCGGCCAGCTAACCAATCAGAGCAGACTGGGCTCTGGTTTCAGACAGAGGGTGAAAAGAGGTGCCACAGCACAGGCAGTATGAGAAAAATAAAGAGCTTTTTGAACATTAAAGCATGGAGACATGTCCCAGTAGAAATGTAGTATCATGTAAATTGTAAGAAATTAAAATCAATGTTTATATGGCGTAATTTAGATTAAATATATTCTTATAATTAAAGCTGTTTTATTCTGAAAAACCGGAAGTTCACAACACTTTTAACTTAAAACCTTTATTCTGAAAATCCTTCATTTCCGGTTAGCATTAGCATGTGGCAAACCATACGTTTTGAAACCGTGAATTGAAGGTGAAATGACATGTGGTGTTGTACACTAAACACACTGTCTTTAACACTCATTTATTGACGCTGCAATACTGTTATTAGGATGTTTAAATAACCACAGACATTAGAATGCTGTAATTAACATCAGAAAAACGACAGGAATATCCTCGGACCCGCCCCCGTCGACGCCGACCAATAGGAGAAGACTACAGTTGATAACCCGTGATGGACAGGGAGAATTGATCTCTTCTTCACCCTCCGCTGACCCAACGCGAACGGGACCAACAGCTGGGAGACGGGGAGCAGCCAACTCGCAAATTTCATTTTATATCGCCTCATCATTTGTTTAATTAAATGCTGTGAACTTTTATAAGCTTCCTTGTACTCTTTTCAGTTTATCCTAGTCTCGGGGCTAAAGAAATCCTAACAAAATACTAAACTAAAACAAAGTTCCAATACTTCAACAGAACACAACGTCTCATTCACACAAATGTCCAGCTCAGTTTCCTCATCCTCACACACACCTCAGCTGTCACCGGTTTCTCTGACTTGCTGTAAAACACAACTAGTCAATAACTCCTGACATGTCTCTAAATCCGCAGCCTGTCACCTCTGCACACACACCAGCATTTATTAAGCCGAGAACAGTCCATAAAAATCTCATGTCTCTGTCTCCTCATTCAATTTGCTTTTTCCTCAACTCTTACTGAAAGGCAGCCGATTAGACTCAGCATTCCTCTTTTCAGACTTTCACAGTTCACACAAGTGAGGAATGATGGATAAAAAGCCTGTTTTCACATGATGACCATCCCCAACTTTATTTAACATTTCAAAGGAGTGACACACACACACACACACACACACACATTTTCCTTAGCTATACGCCGTCCCAGGACCAAAGGTTGCCACTGTTTATTTCACGATTGAAAGTAATTGCTGATTTAATTTTTGACGGATAACAGATACTTCTAATTTTAAAGCTTTTCTTCTTTGTATTTCTTAAATTTAGTGTCTTTGTAGCCGTTTAATTAATCCTGAAGTTAGATGTCTATCAGCAAATATGACAAATGGTGCAAATCCTCACATTTGAACAGCAGAAAGAAGTTTACGATTGACATTGTTGCGTGATAAACAACTTGAAACATTAAAGGTCCCATGTCATGCTTTTCTGGTTCTTACTCGTCCCCTTGTGTTATGTAGCTTTTTCTGCATGTAAACGGTCTGCAGTCACAAACCCTCAATGTACACCCTGTAGCGAGTAAAACTCTAACACAGAAAAGACCTGTCTATGCTGCCCCAGAACGCCTCGTTGGACATTTCTCATTTTCCATTGTTTACTTCTTGGGTATAGTGACGTAACGCAACGGCTCCGCGGATTGGTCCAAATGGACCGCCGTTACGTTACGTCCGCGGAGCCGTTACGTTTGGACCAATCCGCGGACTTCCTCAATCCTCACACACACTCGGCGGGACGTTGCGAGGCTCGCTGCTGCGAGGAGCGGGACACTGTGAGCCGGCTCACTGGTGTGGGGTCGGCGAGACACCGCGGAACTCAGCCTGGGCACACATACAAACTCCCAGCCAGGCTGCGGGTGTGTGTGTGTTTCGGGCTGGGTTTCGCTGTGTCTCGCTGTCTCACAGACGGCCACTGGGCTCACAGGGAGGGGGGGGCAGGAGCTCCAACAAGCCGTTTAGGACAGAGAGTAAATACACATACTATACAGAGATGCTGTATGAGAAACCAACGTGAGTTTGGAAAATTGCACAATATAAATGTATTTTAGTAGACCTCAAAAATGGAATAATGATCAGTAGAAATGGCCATGACATGGGACCTTTAATACATTTTTGTCTGCAATTTAGACATTTTTCTCAGGACTACAGAACATATTTATCTCTAATTTTAAACTTTTTTTTTAGACAGTTAAACAGACATTGAGGTAAACAGACAGACAGCCGCTGACAGCTGAATCTCTCTCCTCTGTAATCTAACTAATAATGTCTCCCTCTTAATATTTTCCCTCTCCCTCTGTGATGGATGGGGTCAGGCTGCTGAGGTCAGAGGTCAACCCGGAGCCTCGTCTCTCTGCTCCGCCGCTGTAATGGGAGCTGAAATATTAGTCCTAAACGCCCGCGGACGCCCCGACGCCTCGGCACAGATGATGAATTAACTGCTACCAAGAATTACAGACGGAGCGATTTGAAGACAAAGTTTCCACGCTCATCTCTCGTGTACACACACTCAATTTCCTCATCTACACACCTCCGTATGCAAATGATTGATAATAGACATCAACTTTATGTCTTCAAATTGTCCTCACACACACACACACACACACACACACACAGACACACACACACACACACACACACTTCCTTACGTATGCTAATGATTGATGGTGGTCTCTGGCATCATCATTGCTTTTATTTATCCGGCCGATCTCAGCGGCTCTTGGCCTCTCGCCGTCTCGTATCAAATTGTTTTTTAAATGCATTTTGACGACTGATGTGAAAATGCAATCAAGCAAAAGCAAAAAGTCTATGAATCCATATTAAAAGCACAATCGTAAACATGGTTAAGTGTGCACACACACACACACACACACACACACACACACACACACACACAGCAATCATCAGGGTCATCACATAATTCTTCAAACTTTGGATTGATCTTCAAAGTGTCCCTGCTATTGTTTTCCACCCGGCATGACGTCCATCTGGGAGAAATAAAGGAACCGCTCTCTTTTTTATATTTTGTACTGATAACAATTGTCATGCATATACTCAAAAAGCACTGAATACATCTACTAACAAGTATTGTGTGTATCAACGCCTGACATATGTTCCTCCTCTGTGCCTTAAAGCTCCATTGTTATAAACAAATAAAGTAAAAACACATCTATAGTTCCCTCTGTTGCACTTAGTGACATGTGTTATCATCACCATTAACTCACACTGAAGTATATTTGACTCAATCTAATGTACACCATCATGCTGGCCCAAATACACAAAACATGGATTAATACGCCGCTGAAAATAGTCCCCAACAAATGCACCTGTTTGTTTGATTAAAGCTACACTGATCACCTTTTTTAGGAATTGACTTTGTTCTAATGTGATCAATGGATTGTGCATGCACTTCATATTGTATAGTTTACACTTAATATGAAATGTTCTCCTGTGAGTTTCTTGACATTTGTTTTCAACATCATGACATTCCTCATCTCAGTTTGTGTCGTATAGTTGGCAGTTAGGTTGTTTTCCACCAAGGGGAATGTGCCTTAACTTGTTCTAACTTGTATTATTATGTATATTGAGTTACCTTAGCTGATCTGAGTGCAGTTGGAGGGACATCCTGTAAGACCAGAGCAAAGGTGAGCACCAGGTGGAAGAGCTCCTAAATACAGGAAGTGCCCCTCAGACTGTACCAAGTGCCCACAGATCATGGGGGTGGGAGATCAGAGATGTGGTTTCTTTATATTATATATATATCATAACATTGTTTATTGTGTCTTAATATTTGTCTATGTTGATTTTACAAATGGAGCTGCTGTGATGCAAGTCACATTTCAGATCTGACCATTAAAGTATTATCGTATCGTATCGTTATCGTATCTGCGCTAAGCAAAGAGATAAAAGGTAAGGTAGCTTAATATCTTAATATATCACAGCAGACAAATATCAAAGATACAAAAAACTATAAATTACACAATTTGCCAGCGATAAAGAATCCAGGTTGTACTAAAAATTATACTAAAAATGTGTTAGGTCTTAATATAATATATTTATTTTTAGTTTGTTTACTTTTTACATCTGTTTAAATCAAGCTGAATGTTACAGTATGTGATCATCATTTCAGTTTCACAGAGGCTTCACACACTTTTCATTAGAAAATCTTACACATTGTCACATGACTCTTACCTGATCTCATGGTGTCTGTTGCTGTTTCAGAGAAATCCAGTGAATCCATTCGGGCTGAGATCAGAGCGTCCGACAGAGTCTCCTTCAGCCTGAGCTGCAGAGCATTAACCTCGTGACTCTGAACGCAGGGTCAACAGGAGCCACAGAAACAGTTCTTTTTGGAGAATATCTGGAGCTTTTCAAGGCAAAAAAGTGCTTTTATATTATTACATCTTTTATTCTAACCTTTTATTACCATATGTTATTCAATACGCTCCTTGGATAACTTTGTATTATATTCGTTTTATTATTTCCTCCTTATAGCGTTGTGAAGCACCTTGAGATGGCGTTGTTTTGAAAGTGTGCTATATAAATGAAATGTATTATTTTAAAACTCGTGACGCTTTTCATTTGAGCCAACAAAGTAAAACGATGTTTAGAAGAAGCTGTCAGGATTGAAAAATAATAAATCAAAGTTGTAGAAACTAAAGAGGAGGGTTGCTTTCTTCTTGTCCCACAGGTGAGGAGGATAGAAGCGTTGATAAGGTGGAGTAAAGGGGTTTCTTCTTACCCACTTTGATCAACATGTTAATCACAGTAAAGGAAAAGAGGGGGTAGGATTTTAAACACAATTTCATGTCATTTACATCAAAAAATATCCATTATAGAAAGTGTTGAGGTCTCCATATCAGGTTGAATACTTAAAACGAAAGTTAATTATAATCAAATATAATCAATTATATTCCTGTATAACCCACAATGAAAATGCTTCATATTTTATGATTTTCTATATGTACAGTATAAAGTTGAGTGTAAGACCTATTATGGTTTATGAGGTGTCACTGATAAGAGAGGAGAGACAGTTTCTTCTCACAGCAGTGCACAGGGGGGGGGGGGGGGGGGCTCCTGACTTAAGGAGAAATACACTGAGGCCCCAAAAAGGTGTGTCTTATGCCATAGCCATAGAATATGTCTGGTCATGTCCAGTCCTGTACCTCAGAGGCCATGCCCAGTTTCCACAAATATGGGTATGGAGGAGGGGTCTTTAGGTTTTTCTGTCCTGTTTTCGAGCATAAAAACACTGGCTGAGAGGAAGCAAACTCGAGAGAGGGGGATTTTCCCCTGGTAGCTCTCTCCCGGTAAAGCTCTCTCCCTGGAGAGCTGGGTTTTTCCTCGGTAAAGGTTCTCTCAAACTTGGTAAATATCTCTCAAATTTCTTTGTTGACTTTTCTGTTGAAAGCTGAATGAATTGTTTGTTGAAAGATTATAACCCTGCCACCTATGAGGAAGGTCCTCTGAATTCATGCGGGACTAGATGTGTAACGGAGCTTACACACGGCGGCGTGCGTTGAAGCTTGCCGGCGGGCATGTCTGAAGCTAGACCAACAACCAATCACCTGAATCTCCCGCCCCGGACACACAAGCAGCGGTTTGATTGGCTAGAGCTTGTACTGGCATATGATTCGATTGGCTGACGCTTCCGTCGAAGCTTCAAAAGTAGAACATTGCTCAACTTTTGAAGCGAGCAATGCAGTTCGGCGAAGCGTGACGTCACCCCATTCAAAGTGAATGGGCAGAAGCGTTGAAGCTTCAACGCACGCCGCCGCGTGCAAGCTCCGTAAACTAAATGATTTGTTAAATGCTGAATGAATTGATTTGTTGACTGTTTAGCACCCTGCCACCTGTGAGGAAGGTCCTCCGAATTA
This sequence comes from Dissostichus eleginoides, assembly GCA_031216635.1. Classification (NCBI taxonomy): domain Eukaryota; kingdom Metazoa; phylum Chordata; class Actinopteri; order Perciformes; family Nototheniidae; genus Dissostichus; species Dissostichus eleginoides. The sequence continues at coordinate 32,192,931 of CM062275.1, forward strand.
TGCGGGACTAGATGTGTAAACAAATTATTTGTTGAATGCTGAATGAATTGATTTGTTGAATGTTTAGCACCCTGCCACCTATGAGGAAGGTCCTCCGAATTCATGCGGGACTAGATGTGTACGTGAATTGATTTGTTGAATGAAAGTTTCAATGTGCTTCTTATTATCACCGGCCATTTATGAGGAGATGTCGCTAAATTCTGTCGGACGATTTTAAATATCACAACTGAATTGGGCAGTTGAAGTTACAATTTAGTGTAATAAATGTAAAACTGTGAATTGAGGTTTCATATTAGAACATGACCACAGCATGATATGTTTTGTAGGATTGTCATGTTGTAACGAGAGAAGGTAGAAACCCTGTATAAGTGTGGACCAATTTTTCTTCAAATAAACTGATCCCACCTTTTGGATTGGGACAACTTAAAAGACATCTGCGCTCTCCTCTCCTGCTTAAAAGGTAAGATTGCATACTGCCACACTCACGCTTAGGTAGGGCCACACCTCATTACTGATATCAAAATCCTTCGGGATCGCTTAAACAGATTCAGCGGGTCGTCTGAATTGAAACAGCAGTAAATTGAACCTGGTTCTTCAGGAGTTAATAGAGGTGAGATCTTGCTGACGTTGGTGGATCTGAGCCAAGCAGTAAACTTACATAGACTCAATAACTTCTGTTAGGTCAATTAGTAGGTCTGAGTAATTTGCCGGAATAAATTATCAGCCCTCCCGACTCCCAAGAAAAGTAATTACGTTTATATGTTAGTAACTGATGATATTTTATTCATTTTGGTCATTAGAGTACGTTAAACATTTCAAACGTTATTTTCTTTCATTTCAGTCAACTTTAAATTCAATATATATGTTCAATAAATCAATAAATGAATACAAAATACAGAAACATTCTGTGAGATCTATGGTCAAAGAGCCTTAAGGAACATCGAGTCCATGCAGTGTCCTGAAGACAGAGAGGATCCACGCTGAATATTAAAGGTCACCTATTATGCAAAATCCACTTGTTCACGTCTCTTCTACATCGACATGTGTCCCCTCTTCTTCATGTCTCTTCTACATCAACATGTGTCCCCTCTTCTTCATGTCTCTTCTACATCAAATGTGTCCCCTCTTCTTCCTGTCTCTTCTACATCAACATGTGTCCCCTCTTCTTCATGTCTCTTCTACATCGACATGTGTCCCCTCTTCTTCATGTCTCTTCTACATCAAATGTGTCCCCTCTCTTCCTGTCTCTTCTACATCAACATGTGTCCCCTCTTCTTCATGTCTCTTCTACATCAAATGTGTCCCCTCTTCTTCCTGTCTCTTCTACATCAACATGTGTCCCCTCTTCCTCATGTCTCTTCTACATCAACATGTGTCCCCTCTGTGTAAAGAGAGAGTCTCTTTACACAGAGGGGACACATGTCTCTTCTACATCAACATGTGTCCCCTCTTCTTCATGTCTCTTCTACATCAACATGTGTCCCCTCTGTGTAAAGAGTCTCTGAAAGTTTCAGGAACAAAGATTCTCTCTCTTTTTCTCCTGATCCATTTTTATAAAAACCTGTCTGAAAATGAGCTGATCAGATTTCGGCCACTTTATGATGTCATCACGATGTTTTGTCTTGTGTAACCATTAGCCAATCAGCAACCAAGGTAACCCCCCCCCCCTTATCACCTGAATCTCCTCCTAGAGCACCATTGAGTTCTTTTTAACCAAATCTCTCTCAGAGGGGCGTGGGGAGGGGCTCCTTATTTTCATCTAAAGTGTAAGACAGAGAATCAGCACTTTGGAAACAGGGCTGAAACAGGGGGGATTATGGGATGCTGCAATGATCTGTTTGGTGTTTCAGCCAATCAGAGACAGGCTCTGTATATATCTGAGACCTGTGATATATTGATGAGAAACAGTATGATAGGGACCTTTAATATCTGATGAAACCAGAAGGTGTGTTTGTGGGATGCAGGAAAAGCCAAACTCCTGCAGCAGAGAGAAGTTTCCTCCGTCGATGCGTCACTCTGATTGTTCCGAACAAACCCTTGATGACTCTGGCGTATTATATACATCCCCTAATGTGGGATCAGCTTATATGAGAATCTGTTTTCAATCTATCCTCCCATTTTCTCCCCCTCGTCCCCAGACTAAAGTACATTATGGTGCAGCTGATGATGAAGGGATGCTCCTGCTCATCAGGGACAAGAGGAGGGGGAATGAAGGAGGGATTGTGGAGGATTTTCATGAAGCACTACAGGAAGATCATTACAGTGAGAGAGAGACTTGAGAAGGTGCTTTACCCTCTATACGTGTGTGTGTGTGTGTGTGTGTGTGTGTGAGTGTTTGTGTGAGTGTGTGTGTGTGTGTGTGTGTGTGTGTGTGTGTGTTTGAACACACGTCCCATTTTCATTCAACAGCGATGCAAATGGTTTTTAAAACACGTCTACCCGCCCTGCAGGATTCTAATAACACAAATACTTTTAAATGTAACTTTGATTCAGTTTCTGTGCTCAGTGATTGCTTCCTGACAGAAAACAAGACAAATATAAAACCTGAGAAACATCGGAGAAACAAGGAAACATCAGTCGTTGACCCATTTTCAAATGTAAGTTATTTAGAAGACACTTTATTTTATTATTTATTGTATTAATGTTAAAGTTCACACATTGTTTTGTAATCAAATGACCTTTCATCAAGCCCAAAAGTACATACATTTCTAGCAGAGGATAGTATCGTATGGTTTAAGGTTTTTGATGCATTTCACAGCTGAGGCCAAATGTTAAAAAGTTAAAAGGTTTTGCAAAGGGAAGGATGCTCGTAATCAGTGGCGGCACCAGGGTATGGCTGGGGGTAGGCTACAGCCATACCAAGAAATGGCTTAGCCCCACCTTAGCCCCACCATGAACAATGATGTTAAAGTAAGCATGTTGAGAACACGGATTGCGAAAATAGACGAGTCGTGTCCACAAGACCAAAACTGATCCTGCTGTAACAACAAGTGCACGTTACTGATGGAATATGGTTGAGACCATTCGGGCTTATGCTAGAAGAGGGGTGCAAGGAATAGTCTAAGTAGTGGGGGAGTTTTATACACTACAGGTGTAGAAATTCTCTGGCGTTATAATATCAGCGCGGCCGCGGTCAGATCAAAATGCCTCCGAATGCAATTTGAATAGACCTACAGCCAATCAGAGCAACGAAACGTTGGGTCTGCGTCATGCCTTTTTTGCGAGCAACGTGACCAACAACCAATCACATGAATCTCCCGCCCCCGACATACAAAGCAAAAAACTGTCTATATATATAATATACTGTCTATGCTTGCTAGCAATGTTAAAACGAAGTAAACTGGATATAAAATCCCCAAACAGGCGAAAACCTACCAGTTTCACCCACTGTCTCTGCCACCTCCCTCCATGCCTGGTTCCTCCGGTATGTATCCCGGTAGGTAAATAGGGACTGGTCATAAAGAACCGGGTGATTTGCTAGAGCAATAACTAATTTCTCCTCCATTTTGTTAGGAATATAGAAATGAACTGCGGTATGTCACTCCCAGCTTACACGCGGTTTGATTGGCTAGCGCTTGTACTGTCAGATTTGCATAAACGGGATTTGATTGGCTGACGCTTCCACCTCAAAGATTTCCAGGCGTTCCAGGCGTCAAAAGTTGAACAATGTTCAACTTTTGAATCCTGGAACGCCTGTAAATCGCCGCTCTGCTTCCCACAATGCAGTTCGGGGAAAAGTGAGGCGAAGTGACGTCACCCCATTCAAAGTGAATGGGCAGAAGCGTTGGAAGATTTTTTCACCGCGTACGTGTGGACGGGGCGTTACTGATTGAGATCAGTCGGAACCGCCATTCAGTATCCCCATTGGATCTTCAACGTGTACTATCATACGTCACGTTCACAGTGATCCCTTTTTATTTACTACAAGACAAATGTGCCGTTTTATTTCATACAGTTCCATTTTGATTGAGACAGGGAAAGAATCTAAACCTCACGCGTGGCGTTTCACTGTCAATGGGGGCGATATAGGGTGTATGTAATTACATTGCAAATACTGACTTGAGCCCCAGCACTGTATGGGTTAGCCCTACCATAGATTACCCAACAAAAATACTCTGGCGCCGCCGCTGCTCGTAATACACCATCGTAACATTGTTTTCAGACTTGCATGATTGTGTTACATTTTTTTGTTATTAAAACACCCGTATGTTTCGGACTTTTCTGTGTTCTCTCTTCATTCATATCTCGGTATCTCATTGTAGATGAGATGTTTCCTGTTTGCAGATGAATCACAAACTTCACACAATAACTGTGATCTTCTTCTTGTACTCTTGTCTTAAACCTACATGAATAGAGAGTTTTAAGCCACAATATTAACGGGGGAAACTATAGTAATTGTCTGAATAGCTCCCAGTGTAACGCTGAACATATTAAATGATATTTATAGAGAATAATTAACGCACAAATGGATAAAAAGCACCACTGGTTGTCTCCGCTTCACAGATGATATCCAGCATGTCCTCGCGGATGTTACGAGGGCAGTCATTAGTTATATTTGGTGTAAACTGGAGGACGCCCCCCCCTCCGCAGATTCACTCCAGCTGTGGACAGTGGAAGTTTTGACATTTAAAGCCTTTAACTAATCAGTCTGTCAGCGTTATATCCCTTTCTCTGACTTCACAGTGAGGGAGGAGATAATTTGAGCGCTCTGTCTGTTTGATGTACGGTAATCACATGTGATCTTTTCAACAGGGAGCCGGGCGACTCGTTAATTTGACCGTCGACGCTCTTCGGACCCCCCGCCCTCCCCCCAATCGAGCCGCTGCCTGAAGAGTAATTGCGGAGCCACCATGCTTCGATGCGCTCGACCTTTACGACCTTAAAAGCCATTTCCATTTTTCTGACCACAAAAAAAAGGGACATATCTTGTTAATTGCAAAAAGGCAAATGCTCTACCTCCTCTGCCCCTCTCCTTTTCTCCCATTTGATTCCCCTTTGACGGCCAAACGCTGAAAAGCATTTCCATTTTCATTCATCAACGCTTATCAGTCATCTGAAGGCCCCTTCAGCCACAATCAGCATCACAGCTCCAACAATGAGGAACTATCAACAACCGCACAGAGCAATTTGCTTTAATGTGGAGTGTGTTTTGTTGCTGCTAACTGAGGTTTTTTTTAATCCTCTGATACTCTGTGAAAGACAGAAGGAAGTGTCACAGCAGGGCGTAAGGACAAAGTGAAATACACTGAGCAGAGACCAATGCTTTAACTAAAACACTCAGAAACATCCTGTCAGAGGACTGTGAGCCACGCACAGTGATGGAACCTAACTAATTCCTGTACTTAAAGGGGCCCTATTATGCTTTTTGCATCAGCAGGAGAGGACTCTTTAAAGTAGAGACACTACATACTGACCTGAACATCAGCAGGAGAGGACTCTTTAAAGTAGAGACACTACATACTGACCTGAACATCAGCAGGAGAGGACTCTTTAAAGTAGAGACACTACATACTGATATACACCTGAACATCAGCAGGAGAGGACTCTTTAAAGTAGAAACACTACATACTGAGATACACCTGAACATCAGCAGGAGAGGACTCTTTAAAGTACAGACACTACATACTGATATACACCTGAACATCAGCAGGAGAGGACTCTTTAAAGTAGAGACACTACATACTGATATACACCTGAACATCAGCAGGAGAGGACTCTTTAAAGTAGAGACACTACATACTGATATACACCTGAACATCAGCAGGAGAGAACTCTTTAAAGTAGAGACACTACATACTGATATACACCTGAACATCAGCAGGAGAGGACTCTTTAAAGTAGAGGCACTACATACTGATATGAACCTGAACATCAGCAGGAGAGGACTCTTTAAAGTAGAGACACTACATACTGATATACACCTGAACATCAGCAGGAGAGGACTCTTTAAAGTAGAGGCACTACATACTGATATGAACCTGAACATGAGACCTTCCTGTCGCATTAGACAGGAAGGTCTTGGATCCCCTTTAAAAGGTAGCGAGGTAGGAATACTTCAAACGTATAGATTCATCCAATGCTGAAAGTATTCTGCAATGTATGTCTAACTAACACATTGTAGGTTTGTTCTTTGAATATAATTTATTGACAACAACAATATAAAATAACACTAGCACTTCCCTAACCCATCAGCAGGAGAGGACTCTTTAAAGTAGAAGTCCCCTAAAGTAGGGCCCCTTTAAATATATCTGAATGTAACTGATAAAGTTTGAATCTTAAAGTGATTTAATGTAAAAGAAAAAAGGGCAGAACTTTTTATTCGTTAACGTTAATGGTATACCAGAGGCCACTGGCAGGAGTTGGGAGTTAGTCTTGTTATCTACTATAATAGTAGTTATTCATTTTAATGACCAATTCTTTAACAACAATATTTTAAAGTTTTTTTTTCTACAAGCTTCAGGGAAATAAACATTTTGAGTTTGTGAAGAGAGAGCAAACTAACAGACTCGGCTCTAAATGATGTTATCAAGGACAGTCTATGTAATCAGGGATAAATTGATCTGCAGTGTGTGTGTGTGTGTGTGTGTGTGTGTTGAACACCACATTAAGGCTTTTCCTCCCCCCTCATCATCCCACCATCTTCTCTGTGTTACCACCAGATTTGTCCTGTTTCCCAAACTGACCTCCCTCTGATGGAGTAAACAGTATTTAATGTTTAGTATTATCTCCAAAGTGTGTGTTTATCAGCGCGTCCAATCACTTTTGTCAGCCTTCAATCGTACTTCATCTCCTCGGCAGTTCAAACTGTCCGTCTGTGTTTCAGCAGGGAATCTCAGGTCTGATTAAGGGCAGAAAAATACATCTTTGGAGGATCAACAAAATGTTAATGATGCATTTCTGATGATGTGGGGAACTAAGACACATCACTGTTGTTTCAGAAAGTCCTCTGAATGCCAGACATGTGTCCAATATGTAAAGTTAACAATCACAAACCTGGTCAATCAAAATCTTAATATGGTGTGATCAGGTTCGTTAGTGAGTCTGCATGTGACTGTTGAATTTCTCTTACTAGATTTGTACTATTTTTAACTATAAGCTTTGTTATTTTATCAAACTTAGATACTTCTTATAACGTATTAAGCCGTGCCCTCACACCACAGATCTGAAGCATTGGCAAGTGAATTAACTTCAAGCGTACATTTGATATTTCCGTAAGTACCTCAGAAATACAAAGAAGAACAAGGACAAGAAAATCCAGTAAAACAGCAATTTTTTCCCAATAAATTAAGTTTATTTGTCAACAGTTGGTTGTACATTGTAGTTAGCAGGAACCATGCAGTCAAGCTCTTATGGCCAATACTAATAATAATGATATTCCACATCACAGGTCACATACACAGTTAAATAAACACCAACACCAAGCATTCCTCCCTCTGCATTTTACACCAAGGCTTCACACTTTTACATATATACACATCTTGAACCTTGCGTTTTTTGTTCTGATTTTTTGTTGCGTGTTTTTGATCACCTAACTGGGAAAGAAAGCAGTGGTTTTTAAATAACAAAAGAAAAAGGTAGAAGTAGTAACAGTAGAGCAAGGCACACAATTATATTTGAGATATTTCAAACCCTATTTTTGTCCTACGCACACCTTCTGAATACCGACCCGACCCCCAGCGTCACTGCTAATCATCCAGTTCTCTAGAAAATTAAAACAACACATGGTGTACTCACTTACACACAGCAGTATTATAACCCCACCAACACTCATCAAACCTCAACGCAACAACACCGATTCAGCTTTCGCCAACTTTGGTCGTGTTGCATAGATAAAATCCTGTCTTTTTTCATTCTTCAACCCTCATTTTGCGGAGAAACTGCCAGCTAAGAGGGGAATATTTAGTTCACAGGTAGAGCTACGTTTGACCTGATGGGCGTGGATAGTATTTCCATCGATTCAGAGCACAATGACTTCATCAACCGGCAAAGTGGGCGTATAGGTATGAACATAAACCCTATATTTCATCACCGAACCTCCACAGTTGTAGGTACTCAGAATGATGCTTGGTCACATGAAGTATCTGTGCTATCCTAACAGCCTAAACATATCAGAAGGATTGCAGGATGAACATGGTTTTCCCCAAATGAGATGAGAGGATTCACCAAAGCATCATCGCTAGTTCCTCCTTAGAAAGAAAACTCATGGTACTCTCAGGTACTTCTCATCACCATGGAAGTCTGAAAATGTTGACTGTACCACCTAGAAGTTGCTCTTCATATATTGGTTTGTATGCCAAAGAATGTTGACCCTTTTTAAGGAATCACTTCTTCCTTCCTCCAATCATTGTTAGCCTACACACTTGGTCAATTTACCACCAAAGTTGTAAGTAGTAACTTTGCCTACTGGTCTGACCTAGAACGCTTAATGAACGAAAGATGTTCTTGGTCTGAGGAGACGATATCGCATTTCCTACCTAAACTTGGAGGAGCCTTCAGGAAAGGACCTCACCTCTTTAAAACCTTGCACAATACTAGCAGGCTGAACCATCTTTGAATAAAGCGGTCTACAGAGGATTGACCACTGCTTTGTCACGACTTCCTGCCTCAAGAAGAAGCTAAGGTGTTGTTTTGGTAGTCTTTGTCACATATACAGTTATCGAATTCATCACAAAGTTGCACCTGAAGGGTTCACATCCTTTGCTGATTCTGTCTCTTCAAAGGTTTACTCATATTGGACCGAAGAGTCTCAAGTAAAGTAAAAGTATTTCTACAACACTTCAATAGAGCGGTGCAGTGATGACGTCCGGTGGTAAGCATCGCAAAGGGCTTCCTCGTCAAAAAGCCAATGGGATTTCCCAACTGGGTTTCTGTTTAGCAGGATCATTTCTACGTATTAGCACCACTTTACAATTTGTGAAAGGTACATGCAATCAGCAGAAGTACAAAGCTAGCGAACGGCTATAAAGGAACTACCTCACGGTCACATGTGCATCACCACCGCTAAGCTAAAGGCGACTAATGTTCGGCACGATGACGTTTAGTCGTTTATTTAGTCAGTTGTAAGCATTTTATGTCACGTAGAAGCTTCGGACATTCTTCAGTGGATTATTTTATGTCCTATAACCAAATATGACGATCTCTTCTCTTTGTGTTAACCACAGATTTCAGCCGTCTAACCACAAACACATTCAAAAAACCATCGACTTCGAGACGAGGGAAGCAGAAGTGGTAAAATGCTACGTCTTCTCCTGGTTTTTGGACTCATTCCTGCACCTCTCTATTCCATCATTTACAAGTATTTAGGTTCTAACACATCCTCCAAACTCACCAACACTATCTGTCCTTTCTCGGTCCCTTAACCAACCTTTCCCCAATCCAACAAACTCATCTCTTGAACTTCCATATTCTCGTTCCATCTTTGCTCCCAAAATACAAGTTATAATTCCCACAGCTGGGAGATGTCCTCGTCCAGTAAAGGTATACATATATATATTGATTAGGTGTGTAGATACACAACTGGTCTGTCTTTAGGTTTGGCATTTTTGGGGGTTTCACTACTACATGTGCACGATTAAATCAAAGTCTAGCAGTCTGGCAATGATTTTCTTCAGTATTGCTTTTACAGAAATGATAATACAGTTTACCTTTTGCAGTTTAAGCTTCTATAACTACAGTTGAATACAACTTTTTGGCCTCTTTATATCTCCGGAAGTCCAACAAATGTGAGGCTTTTGCCAAGTATTCATATTCGTTGTTTTTAAGTAACTCACAAAAACACATTTGCATTTTTCCCCATTACTTTTAGAAGCAAGACCTGGCCACAGTTTAAATATTTCTTCATGTTTTAACACATTTAGTTCAGATTACAGAGGCTCTGTGGTTGTGTGACGCCGTTTACACTTTATGTACCGAGTCATACGACATTTATAAGTCACAGGATGGCAAAAGAAATCTAAGTAGTTTCTCACAGCCACAGATAATGAACACTGACATCATCTCTAGACAAACACCAGGTGTTATTTGTTAGGAAGTTGCATGCTACTTGTGCGCTGTGTGAAAGATAACAAGGTGTACACAACTGCAGGAAGTCATGCACACTAACTGAAGATGGATTTAAGTGGCAGAACAATACTGAAGTACATCCAGAAGACATGAGCAGAGGAACAAGTGTGAAAAAGAGTAGAAATAAAGCACATTTTTTCCCTGTTCAGCCTAATTGTATGTAATAATGTTTTTATTACATACAATTAGGCTGAACAGGGAAAAAATGTGCTTTATTATTATTGTGACTCATATGTGAAATATATCTCTACAGCTGCTAAAAACTAATCAAGTCCTCTGAGTGATTTTCACAACTTCTCTGCCTTCAATCCATCCGGAAACTGTTGAATCGTCAACTCAATACAGCTTATTATCCCCTATTTAATGCAACAAAATCTATTTTAAATCACATTTCAATGCTTCTTGGTTGTATTGTTACCACATTGTTTTCCTCTGAGCTCTTATATTGCCCACAGACTAAAACACATAGACAGCCAAACCCTAAAAAATGCTTCATAAATCAGACCCAGTATCACTGTGTTGTGAGATATAACCCTGAAACTGCAGGATAGAGTTTTCCTTCCAGTTTCTTAAAGATCCGTTCAGTTACAGCAGTGACATTTTGGGAGTTCAGAGGGCGAGGCTCCAGGATCAGAGAGGGTGGGGGGGAGGCGGAGAAACGAGGCCAGGAAAGAGATCACTTCATCGGGGAGGAGAAGGAGGAAGACCCCTTCTTACATCTGGATCCTGGAGGTCCCTGATCCCATCACTGGAAGTCTCTGGATGGACGGAAAGAGAGAGAGAACAGGCTTTTTTAATCAGAAATACAACGATACAGGTGTTTTGTAACAGGACATCTTCCCACCAGACCGCCTGCGTCTTCATTTGATTTAAAAAAGAAAAGACTAAGACACATACCGTAACTTTAACAGAGCGATATACATATGAGACAGCTTTAAGGACACAATATGTTGGAGATTCTTTTTTATTTGTTTATTATATTTTTTTGTGATATCCCTACTTCAGATCATAGGTTTTATATAAATTATTATATTTTAAAATATTTGTTAAATGTTTTTTTATTTGATATTTTGAGAGAAAAATTGTGTTTATTTTGTTCATTTTCAAAAAAATGTATTAAAATAAAAAATAATAATAAAATGGTTATATTTGATTTTTTTTTCTTTTCAACAAATACAAAACAAAACCAACGACTAATGTATCTACCAACAACATGAAATGGTGTGTGTGTTACAGCCTGACTCTGTAGATCTTCCTCTGTGTCACATCGCTCAATTCATGGTCAAAAAACACATCATTACGTGTCCTTTCATTACCTTGAACACACACTGCAGTTTATTTAGAATAAATCCCACACACACTGTCCTGCTGCCCCATAATACAAAACAACTGTGAATTCATCCGCCTTAGAAAATAGTCCCTCAAGAAATGCACTACTTCCTCCTGTTTGTTTGATACGGACTGCAGTGACCAGCTGTTTTAAGTAATCACTGAAACTTCAAAAAAGAAGCTTTGAATATTAATGATGTTTGTACCTGTTTTATTCTTCTGCTCAATAAATGTTTACTGTTCTGATCATTGATATACTCTGATTATGTAAATAGGAATAGGTCTACACTCACACATAATAACATTGCAGTTTTATTCTTATAATGTTATACTGTATTGAGTTTATTTTAAGTACATGAATAGATATGCCGTCTACTGTTCTGAATATTTTACTCTGTTTGTATCACCCGATTTCTGTTGGGTTTTTACTATAAAACATGATTTAGTGATGAAACCTGAACACTGTGTGTGTGTGTGTGTGTGTGTGTGTGTGTGTGTGTGTGTGTGTGTGTGTGTGTGTGTGTTTGCTGCAGACCTTCTGCTGTCTGGGTCACAGAGCACATCATGAGCCGCATTCATGATTGCTTTAATTGCACCTGTGTCTGTGTACAGTGTGTGTGTGTGTGTGTGTGTGTGTGTGTGAACAGGTGGGCTAGACTTGGGCATGCCATGGGGGTCAGGACCAGCTGTACGCATCACCAATATGGTGTGTGTGTGTGTGTGTGAGTCCTTTGTCGTGGGGATACATGCATCGTGCGTGTGCATAGCTTGATTCTCCACTTTCATGTGTGTGTGTTTCTTTACCTGTTAGTGTGTATGCATGTTTGTCCTCTGTGTGTGTGTGTGTGTGTGTGTGTGTGTGTGTGGGTGTGTGTGTGTGTATAACATGTCTGTCTAACCTGCAGCTGTTGGGCTGTCAGCTTCTACCTGGACTCTCATGCCCTGCCCTCCGGGATGTGTGTGTGTGTGTGTGTGTGTGTGTGTGGTGTGAGTATGAGTGTGTGGAGAGTCTGGGGGCAGCAGCTTTTGCTTCGCCCTGGAGGAGCCCATAGGGCGGCCACATCACACACACACACACACACACACACACACACACACACACACACACACACACACACACACACACACACACACACACACACAGCTTGTGTCACTGATGGCCTTTGTTCGTGTTCAGCAGCTTCCTGGTTTGATTTGCGTTTAAAAATAGAAAAGACGCTACGAACTAAAACTAACTCACTGCTTGTTTGCAGCAGATATTAGAAATTGTAGACACGCACAGTTTTTGAAATGATATAACAAATCCTAACTACACTGCATAAAAAAATCAAAGTCATATCGTGAAATATTCATGAGAGACACGAATCACATCTCCATCAGTGTAGCCCTCTGAACGCGCGCTAAAGATTACTAAGAAATGTTAAAACACTGATTCAGAGTCAAAGCTGACAATCAAAGTGGTCTCGAAGGCCCTGTGTCATGTGACAGAGATGTGTGAATCTTAACTGAAACAGAATGAATGTCCGCCTCCTCCTGCTTTTATTCCAGCAGCCGACTCACAGCCTGCGGTTTTGATCTCATGTCGTAGATTACAAACTAATTACTGAATGACCGGAGCACCCTCAGCTTTACTCCTGACTTTCTGAGATTGGTTTGTGAGAAAAGCTCCATTCAGTTTTCACATTGTTATGTTGTTGTGTAAATAATATTTTTTTGAGAGCCTTACAGGCCAAATAGAGTTAGAGGAATGTATCTCAGAATCAGAATCAGAATCAGGTTTATCACCAGGTAGGTTCGAGGAAGTACGAGGAAGTTGACTTGGTGTCGTGGTGCATACTTTAAAGTAAAACAAGAATTAAAAACACAGGTAGAGAACTAGAAAAATATAAAAAAATTATAAAAAATATAACAGTATTTACTTTATTTAAATGGAATGGAATAAGAAGAAATAAAATATGGAATAAAAATCGGCAGTAATAATACAAAAAAAAGACAACTTTGTTGATATTGTTGTACATTGTGTGCATTAATGTAATGCATAGAGTCTATGATGTGGCTGAGGTATATATATATATATATATATATATATTTGAGATATAAGTAGATGAGTAGTTACAAGACCACAAAAGGGGTGACCTTTGACCTGACCATGGGTCTATTGTCCTTTGACAGAGTGATGGAGAGTCAGTTATCTCATGACTAAGCAGGATTCTGTGTAAAAGCAGACTCTTGAGTTTGAGTAGTTACTCTCGGCTGTAGAGACATTGCTCTCCGCATGCTGTGTGCCTCTTGTGCAAAAGATGATTAAAAACTCAGGTCATTGCAAGAACTTCCACCACAATATGACCTAAAGTGTCCAGTGATCGATAAGGGATGCTAAAAATGCTGAAAACACCAGAAATGACTTGTTTTGTGTGTATGAAAGCCGACTATTGAGCGTGATAGTTGATCTCTGCATGCTGTGTGGCTCTTGTGCAACAAAAAAACCCAGAACCCCTTGATAGGTTGATTACAGGAACTTCCACTATGACCTAAAGTCTCCATAGGGGATGCTAACAATGCTAAAAACACCAGAAATGACTCATTGTGTGTGTGAACTCACTGAGGCGGTCCGGGTCCTGGAGGTGGGCGGTCTCACTGAGCTTTGTGCTGTTTTGGTGGTTTGATTGACAGCTGACTGAGAGAGGAAACAAATAACAACAAAGACATAGTGAGTAAATAAAACAGTGACAGACAACAGAGACATTGTTAAGTCACATGACGGCAGATCCATGATACAGCTGAACATGAGAAACATGATTTCCTCAGTGAGGAAAGTGGGGAAGAGAGAGAGTAGACCAGAGAGAAAACAGAAGCATAAATCAAAACAGCATTATCGGGCTGAAGCGGTGTTTGTCTTTGTCTTCTAATCGGCTTGTTCTCCCTCTCAGCCCAAACTGATGAAAAGTTGCAAATTAAAACAACGAGCATCAGGCCGAAAACAATCCTCTCGCAGCTCCACCCCGTCTCTTAATTGGTTCACGACTAATCGCTTTGTAAAGACTTGTGTAGCTATTATCGCTCCCCATGCACCCAGCAGCACGCACGCACACACACACACACACACACACACACACACACACACACACACACACACACACACACACACACACACACACACACGCGATGTAGAAGAACATCCACCCCCATCTTTTCTTTGGGTCTATTTTTTAACGCTATTTTAATTAATTTATAAGCTAATGGGAAAACAATGTTTAGATGTTGGGACAGAAAGCTACTGCAGGTTTGGTGCCGTAAGTGAGACTCAAATGAAAATAAAACCATTAGAATTTCAAAAGTGCAAAAGGAAAAATCCAAACTGAACACCATCAACATTTTAGGAAGATATGTCTTTTTTAAATCTCAAAATTAATTACTTGAAAAATACCAAAAAATGAATCCCAGAAAAACGAACAATGACGCCTTCTTGGTCACCTTTGTGGAATAACGATTTGATTTTTAAAAATGCATCAAATGTAAGAAAAACATTTTATATTTCCAAATGTATGAAAATTCTAGAAAGTATTTCAAAGATAAATCGGAAAGAAAATGTCTTCAAAAATACATTACAATACATTAATACCAGAAAATGCACAAAATGACACGTTCTTAGTAATCTGTTTGGAATCATATATATCTTTTAAATGCATTAAATCTAAATTGCTTATCCTTTATTCAATCTGAACAGTAGGATCCCGTTTGCATTATCGAAATGTGTGTAACATCCAATATCATAAATCTACTTTATGTGAAATCTGAGCCACTGTCTGCTCCAAATATGTGCATGTAAACTATTTATATCGCAATACTTAAGTGTTTGGATATTTTATTACACCCCTAGTTCATTCTGTATACGGTGTTATTGCTGTGGGGCGCAGAGGGCCAGAGATCTGTCCGAGTAATGACTCTGATCAACCACCTGAAGATGCTTTAATGGGGTGTTTTGCAGTAAAAGTCTTATTTACTGCACTTTAAAAAGCACAAAGCACATGCACTGTGAGGAAAACAAGGCCGTGCTCCTCTTTGAGAGAGTAAAAAAGTTGATAAACAGAGGAGGCAGCAAGGTTGCAGACACGGTGAAAAAGAGTCTAATTTGCATGAGGAAATAGAAAACTTAGAAAGAGCACAAACACGCTAATTCAGCGATGAAATGAATTGAACGATCACTGCGAGGGAAAGCTCTTCGCTGATGAATCCTAATGAAATCTGACTGATAGTAATTATGCTGATGTTGTTCTGTGGACCTTAACCTTTTAACTAAAAATCTGAGAAGTCTGCAAATCCCCTCTTCCATTAACACCTGAGGGAGGAGAGGGGAGGAGGAGGAGGAGGAGGAGGAGGAGGGGGAGGAGGAGGGATTAAAGAAAAACTGAGAAGAGGAAGAAGAGAGCGGAAAAGTTAAGAGGGAGGAAGGTTACCTGCAGGAGGAGAGGAAGATAAGAGGAAGAGGAGAGGAGGAGGAAGAAAGGAGATTAAATAAACAGGTGAAGACGAAGAGACGGTGAGATGAAGGTGAGGAAAGAAGAACAAGGGTTACTAAAAATGTAATCAGTAAACTAATCTGAGTATTAAAATATAAAAGTAACCTGATTACTTTCCGATACTTCTGGATTATCTCAATATGAAATGCAATGCAAGTGAAAATAAATATCAATAAGATATGTTTTACTGTATTATATAACATCATAGATCAATGTGACCTTAGAAAATAACAAACCAAGATATTTGGGATCAAAAGTGTTTCCTTTTTAAAAGTAACCACAGTATTTCTGTGTAATGCATCAGCTGTCAATACTGCATTTAAATATATATATATATTTTAAATAAGTAGAATGAAAGTAGCCAGAATACCCAAAAGAAAATGCAGGCAGCATTTCAACCTATAATGTATATTTCTTTATTTTCAAATGTATTGTAATCCCCCCAAATGTACCAGTAATCTCAATATGTTGTTTCTTTACGTACATTTTTTGTATCCTAGATGATGTAATCCTGTTACTTCCCAAGCATGGATATACAGTAAGACATTATATAAAGTAAAAGGATGAGTGTGAAGGAGAAGGAAAGGAGGAGGAAGAGAAAGACGAGGTCACTCATATCTGTCTGGCCTTAGAAATGGGAAATAAGAGAAAGGTACAGCGGCCTCATTACATTCATCCCCTCTGTGGGGCTCGGCTCGGACTAATACCTGGAGTAAAGAGGTGAAGTGCAGTATCAAGGCCTGTATAATGTCCCCAGATAGCAGATCAGGCGTGGAAACACTCACCTGTTTCTCCGTCACTGTTTTCCCTTCCGGCTGCGAGCCGTTCCTCCCTCTCCTCACCCGTCCAGTATCCACCTCTCCTCGCCTCTCCCCCTCCTCCCTATCTGCCTCTTTCATCAGCGAGCGGTTAATTTTGGGATTAATACGCGTGGTGGTGGCGGTGGCTGGCTCTTTTGAGGGATTTGTAGCGGAGCCGCAGACACTTATCTTGGTCATTACGGCGCCCATATTGGATTTGAGCGTTTTAGTATCTGCCAAACATTCGTCTGCGGAGGAGTCTATCGGGCCGACACGCACCCGGGGATTAAGATAAGGAGAGCCCTCATTACGACTCCTTTCCTCTCGCGGCAAGATGACACTCGTATTGGCCACGACTTCTTCTCCTCCAGCGACATCACAGAGGAGGTTCGGGTCCTCACCTCGCTTCCTGTCCCCAGCGGGAGGAAGGGAGGAAGGGTTGTCGGCTTTTGGTTTGGAGCCGGGCCCCTGGAGAGAGGAGTAGCTGGAAAAAGAGCTATGAAAAGGATCCAGGATGGAAGAGAAAGAGCTGTGAGATTCCTCTGTGGATCGTTGGAAGTACAGGTGGTCTCTATCTTTTGAGGGAGACATCTGACTATCACCTGGTTTGTCGTTGAGTTGTTGTGAACGAGGCAAGCTAGCTACACTGTTCAAATCGTAGTCCAAAGCGGGTAGAAAGTCCAGGTTTTCCTTCAGTAGGAAGCGCTGTGGTTTCTTTGTGAGCTCCATGCTGTAGCAGAGAGGCGGGCCCAGGTAAACCTCCTCCGTACAGGCGGAAAACAGCGTCTCCTCGTCTCTAAACTCTGGGCTAGCAGGCAGAGATATCGAAGGGCTTCCCGACTTCAAATCCAGAGCACAGAAGTTTTTCCTCGATTCAAAGCCGGGTGACGTTTGCCTGGAAGACGGGGCTGAGTTGGACATCTGCTGCCTGGTGCTGGTGAACAGGTCGGGGCTGTCGAGGCCTTGTGTCGGCGTCACGTACGACGGGATGTTGTACGGAGTCGGAGAGGAGTTCCTGTCCTCGGAGCATTCGCTGACCTCGCCACAGTCGCTGTCGTGAGAGGAGAGAGACAAGTAGGAGTAGAAGTCTCCCTTATGGAGGTGGAGAGGCCGGTGGGAGTGTTCGAGGATCTGAAAGAGCAGGAAAGGAGAACGTTTTGTAAAGAACGCGTCTTCAAGATTCAAGATTCAAGGCGTTTATTGTCATTTGTACATCAACATTGTACAGTGTAGATATGACAATGAAAATCTTAGGCTCCTCCAACAGAGCGACACAATAAAACAGATAATAGTGCAAGTAAATAAAATAAAATAGAGTATAATAGAAATAGTGCAGAATAGTCTCTAGAAGTAATTGGAATATTGATATAAGTTACAAACAGATGAATGTTATGGATGTTCTTTCAAAAGTGCAGGTGTTATTTTGCTTTTTATTTAAAGGGGCCCTATCATGCTCTTTTTCAGGATCATATTTCTATGTTCACCCTCTGTCTGAAACCAGAGCCCAGTCTGCTCTGATGGGTTAGTTGTGATTGGTCAACAGCTTAGAGATTGTCCCGCCCCTTAGCCTATCGAGTACAATGTGTTGGAGCGCTAGCCAACAGAAGCAGGAGAGTGGTCACTATGTTCCTGAACTTTGGGATTTTAGCCTTTGGAGACCATTGACATGCACTAAAAGGAGAAAGAATAATAGAAAGTCAATTTATTTTATTCTGCACTATCCCTTAACTGTAAACATTGTAAATGTCTCTCCTACGGAGCAAATAAAAGTTTGCTGATTCAAATGTACCTTATCTGATTGGAAGGACTATGGAGGACTATGGATAGAGGGAGGTTAATGGGTGACAGGTCAAAGAATATGAGTGTTGTTAAAAATATTGAATTGACTTGAGTTTGATAGTTTATTTGATTTTCTCTACAAATGAAAATAATTAAAGTCAGTGGTATAACTCAAATCAAGAGTTTTGATCACTAAAGTAAAACTCTTTAGAATAATTAGTTTGATTTAATTTAGTTTGATTAAAGTTATAAATGCAGTTTATAACTCAAACTGTCTTGATTTCCAACTTTTGGATTATGTACATTTCTATATTTATGTAATTTAACACAATTACCATCCAAGTGTTAATTTGCATATTAAAACGTCTAGTGTATTTATATTTCACACTTTTACAAAAGAGGGGGAAAAGTTTTCTGCCTGATTTCTTTTTCTTTTCAGACATTAAATGAAGACTGGAAACTGATTAGCTTTTAGATTACTTCACTCGCAAAGGATACTCAAGAAATTAGTCATTACATCCTAAAAGTTATGATCTGTGATGCGATTTATTGAATTACTCCAACTCAGTGAACAAATTAACTGAAATAACTTTTTGCTATACTTTTGGATTCATTTGTCCTCAAAGTGTGCTGAATGAATGAGGTCAAACAGGACTTCAAGTGCTGCAAAATATACAATATTTGATTCATTTATTATCAACGTCTGCAGCCATACTGAACTGTTCGTTTGATTCCTGTTTAATTTGCATTATAACAATTTGCATGTTTTACTTGTAATGAAATCCACAGTATTATTCATTCTGTACCTTGTTTTTGATCTTTGAAGATGCAGGACTTTGGTCTGGGACGGACCGGTTTTCATTGTTGTTCGGTTCTTCAGTCCGGTTCTCTTTGCTCTTCAACGCCAGTGAAGTCATGTCAATAATCTCCCTTACGAAGTCATGCACGTTGTCTTTCTTTCCCTCCTCTTCACTGCATGGATGGAGGGACGAGGGCAGGTGGTTGCAGCAGGACGAGTGAGAATTGTGCCGTTTTTTAGGAGGCCGAGACGACTCTTTGTCTCTCACTTCCCTCTTCGTTTCCTCCGTCACAAAAGACGAGAACTTGAACTTCTCCTGACTGGTGATGGCTTTCCGCCCCTTGGTTTCTGGCCTGTTGTTGTGCAAGGCATCCTGGGATATGCAGTTTTCAACAGGAGAAAGGGAAGGAGGCGTTGGGATGGAGGAGCTTTGACAGGGCAACTCCCCTCTCAGTTGTCCGACTAAAGAGGAAGCGTTTTTTGAAAGGAAAGGATTGAGATCGCAGGACGGTGACGGAGAAAGCTGCTTCGTTGATTCTGTTTTCATCCAGTCGCTAACATCCTGATCCGCCTCCTCTGTTTTGGCGAACATGTAAGACTCCCTCAGTGACTCGCCTTTCTTTGTGAACACACTGGACTCCTCTCTAAGGAGCTCGTCATCCTCGTCTTTCCCTTTCAAACAGCTCTGGTCCACGTTTCCGTTCTCCACGTCGTCAACAAACTGGCTGATGTAGCTCCTTGTTGCATTCCTACGATTCTTCTCCTCTTCTTCCTCGTCCTTGTTGTCTCTTTTCGATTTGTTGTTGCTGCTATTGGTGTTGTTTTCTACACATTTTGAGCGGTTCTGGAAGCAGTGTTGCTCTTTGTTTTGCGCGGAGGTGAGGTTGGTCCCACACTGCAGCTCATCCCTGAGACCTGCCTCTGTTTTAGAGGAGGAGGAAGATGAGGAAGTTCGGGGAAATCGGAACCAACTCTGCAGCTCCCTCTTCATGTACTCCAGCCCTAGAACATACGTCCCCTCCATCTCCTCTTCGTCATCATCGTTACCAGACGAGGCACCGCTCAACCTCTCCCCTTCTTCTTCGTCCTCTTCGTCTCGAACGCCAAGCTCCTCCTCAGTGAGTGTGAGCGTGGATGAAGACAGAAGGTCGCTGTCGTCCTCGTCTTCATCTGTGCACGCTGACTTACAGGAGACGTTCACGACAAGACTCAAACTCGCCGCATCTGCTTCGTCCATCCCTTGCCCTCCTCGGCCGTGACCCTGGCATTGTTTCCTGTAACAGCAGTGTCCTGAGTTGGCGTTGGTGGCCATTGTGGGATCCAGGAAGAGATGGTGTTGATTTCTGAGCATGGCACAATCCTCAGACCCTAAAGAAGAGTCTTCGTTGCTGCTCAGCTCCGTCAGAGATGCTGTTGCAGAGCTCTCGTTGATCAGGGATGGCGGTCCTTTCCTTGAAGATCCTAAAATCCCAGAAAGGGGGAGTGCTGACCACCGAGGGAGGCGAGGCAGGGAGTCTGCTTCTCTGATTGGAGCTGCTCCGAAGCGTCATGTCAGAAACACTGCGGGTCATATTCGCCACTAGAGGACTCTGGATGTTCTCCAGACGTTTCAGGAGATCCAGAGTTCTTCGGCTCAGCTCTCCGGAAGACGGTTCTCCTTGCGCACTTTTGTTGATCTTCTCCTTTACTGGTTCACCTCCCTCTACCTCTTTGTTGTGCCCCAGATCGAGCTCCCCGAGGCTAACCATGCTTCCGCCGGTATCTTCACCGCTACGACACGGTACCAGGCAACTCTCCAAAGAGGCGCTACGATGCAACTGGTCTTTGGAGGGAAATAACTCCCCACCCAGAGCCAGAAGGGACTCCAAGGAGGAGCTCTGAGATAATACTGGACTGGATGTTTGGCGGCGGAGAGCCGGAGGAGTTCCTGTAGCTTTATAATCAACTTTGAACCCTGTGACGTCACTGCAGGAAGTAAAGTCAGGACCTCCAACCTCAAAGTCTGAATCAGAGTCTGCAGGAGTCAGGATTCCTCGCCCGTTGATTAAGATCTCGACCGCCTCACCTCTCCTGTGCTTCCTCCTCTTATCGTCCTCTCTGTTTCTTTTGATATCATCTCTTCTCCATACTTTATCCTTCATACTTTCCTCTCTCTTGGTTCTTTGGTTGTACCTGGTGCCACCGTCTTTGTGCAGAACCAGATGACTTCCTTGTACAGATGCATACTTCCTTTGCTTCTCTTCATCCTCATCTCCTTCTCCCTGATCCTCTTCCTGGATTTCGGAGTTTGTTGTCATCGTCTCCGTGTCTCCGGTATCACTAACGATCCCACTTTCGCTTTCTGACCGTCTACTGCCTGCCGATTGCCCACTTCCTCTACCACTCTCCCCATCCCGGTATCCAACGTTTCCTCCTTGGCTTGGTGGCATTAAACCACCCAGGATGTCCGGCAGGGATTCAATGGAGGAAAATGAAGAGTCCTTACTCAGGCTCTTCAGCAGAATGTGCTGTTTCCGTTTTCCTGATTTGGTTTTGTGCAACATGGAGGAAGTAGAAGGAAACTGAGGCTGTTTGTATAACTCGACACTATGGAGGCTGTACACCTGATATACCTTATTGTAGTTAGGAGGAAGAGTCACATGGGTCATCATCTCATGACTCTGATTGGCTGTTACACTGGTACGATTCCCATTGGGTTGATTCCCATTGGATAGATGGCCGTCCAAAGGCAGATTTGGTTCGAAGGGGAGGTTGTGCATGAGGTCAGGATCTTCTTCTTGTTGCTCTGTGATTGTCATATCAGTTTCATCCCATTCCCAGGAGTCATCTGGAGGCGGTGCCACTGGTGGGAGTGGGCTGATCTGATGGAGGTCAACTAGACCTGGTTCCAAGACGTTTCCAGGAACCTTTAGAGAGAAAGGACAGAAATAAAGAAAAGACATTAAAACATGGTTGAAATTGTTGAGCAAGGATAAGGCTTAGCTGCCGAAGGAAATACCATAAACCCCAAAGGACGGAGGATTTAATCCTGCAGCAAGTCTAACTTATTGTCTTTTTTACTCACTCTTGCCATGTTTCTTATCTACTTTGTAAAATGGCAAAAAGGAAAAGGACAACAGGGTAATAAAAGATGATTATTCTGTACACATGAAGACAGTCTGTCCTGGGAGACTAAGTACAATTTCTGATGTAAAATTCACTTGAATGCAAAAACAGTGCATTACTTTAATTTCTATTAAATGTTGGGGTTATTAAAACGTTTTATATACGCTTTTGACTGTATCTGAAGGTCTGATGGATGATAGTATGGTACTGTTGGCAATGCTTTAATCAAAGGCATGTACAAATATCTCCAAAATATCAGCTTTGAAGGAAAGAATTGCTGTATAATGAAACCTTATAGTGTTATGTCTCCCTCTAAACGCCATGTATGGATAGCAATGTTATATTAAAGAAAGAAACATGTGCAAATTGATCATTTTAATCTCTTAGCAATAAACAGCTAGCTTCCGTCCCACTGCTCCAAGTCATAAAAAACTAGTTTAGGAACATCAGAAGTTAGTATAGAAATGGAGCACAAATACATTGTTGTTGCAAGTTGTTATCTACATACAATATAGTGTGATTTATGTTGAACCCTTCGATCCAAAGCAAGAGTCAGCTTCAGGAATTTCTCGATCAACAGTTTCCAGCACTTGCTATTTGGCCGGTTACCAACAAGAAGCTATTTCCTGCTTTTAAAAACATGTGTTTGAAGCCAATTTGGCCACCAGGCACCAGAAGTCACCCCCTCCTCTGCCATGGGTCATAAAAATAGCCGCAATTCAGCTGTAAAGTGTTTCAAAATGATAGAAATTGGATGAATTACAGATATAAATAATATACAAGGTTCTTCATGGGTCATCAAATACCGGATTTGATTGGATTAGGCTGATTGATAGCCCTTACTCTGCGTGCTGAATGTGTTTTTGAATGCGTCTGCAGTGGCAAAAAAACCCTGTTCAGTCATTACCCCCATCTCCCTTATCAGCACGAGGGGAATAAACACAAATCTAATAGAAATTCATTGCACAGAGCCATATCCACAAACACACTCACACACACAGAGCCAACTAGTTTATTAGATTAATAGGCTATGAATGGCTAATACGAATTACCCCCCTCTCTTGTTAACGAGACGCGGAGCAATTTGTATAATTATGTCTGTGGAAGGGAAGAATTCTTGTGTCTAAGCATATTTTTAGACAGCCGAGCTTTCTGAAGGCTTTTGATTACGTATTTACTTTGGGGTTTTCAGCGCCGTGCTCTTCCTCTCAGAAGTCGTTTTTGAATAATTCATCGCTTTGTTCCAGAGCCGGAATAATTTGTGTTGAGATTTATGAGCAATTGCTTTCGGGGGTGGGCTGATTTTACTCTTTTTGAAATGATCACAGGACGTGTTTTGTCAGAGCCGGCGTCAGCGTGTCTCTTTTCAAACGGAGGCCGAATACAAGATTCTCTCAGAGAGGCCATTTCCCAACACGTCTTTTTTAAGAGTTTGCTGCCAAAACAAGATACACAACATCTGAAGAAACATAACCTATACCCCTGTGTTTGATGGCTCAGCATCTCATGCACTTTAAATGATAATATAGAGCCAGTACAGTTTAATGGACTGGATTTTAAATTACGTTCAACTTCAATCTGAACGGGCCATTTCTGAAGTCCTGTTTCTGGCATTTTATTAGAAATTAGTAACATGAAACAAGACATAATTAGACAGATTGCTTCTCAAGGATCAGGGAAATTACACATGCTTCAGGGGATTTTCTGAAATGTATTGATTAAGGACTCAATAATTGCCTAAATGAGTGGTTAAGACGGAGCTTTCAGCGCTGTGGGAGGTGGTGGAAACCAACACACAGCATTTCATATCAAAGAGTAAATGTGCCAGTAAAGTCTTCATGTTTGGATTTGTTATATTCTGTCCAAGAAATAAACCTAAAGACCTTAGACATTGGATGGTAACCAACGTATAGAACCTGAATATCGTCCTATTTGTACTTCCAGGTATTATAAAATGTTACGTACTGTTTGTTTCTCCCATTTTTAAAAGACAACGTTAAATAACTTTAAGCAGAATGTGTAGATTTTTGGGAATCAATCAATCAATCAATCAATCAATCAAAGAGACAAAAAAAAGAGGACACATTATTCTCATTTTCAGTGATTGACAGAACAAACATACATGATTTGTCTTCTCAGAGCTAAGTTGGTTGACGAAAGCCATTTTGTTCAATTGAGGGTTCATCCTCTGGGGAGCAGGATTTGGTCATTTCATGTTAATCTGCCGAACAACAAGCTGACATTAGAACCAGGTCAAAATAAACTGCTTTCCGGGTTCCTTATTGCGATTTTTCTGTCACTGTTATGATTGGCTGTGAATAAAACATATTTATATTTCTTTTGAGAAAGAGGCAGGTAATATAAGATTATTTCTTCTCCCTGCTCCTTTTTGGGATATGGTGTGTTTATAGAGACGTGTTTTGTAAATAATTGTTATATATTAAAGGTCCCCTATTATACTGTTTCTCATCAATATATCACAGGTCTCAGATATATCCAGAGCCTGTCTCTGATTGGCTGAAACACCAAACAGATCATTGCAGCATCCCATAATCCCCTCTGTTTCAGCCCTGTTTCCAAAGTGATGATTCTCTGTCTGTTACTTTAGATGAAAATAAGGAGCCCCTCCCCACGCCCCTCTGAGAGAGATTTGGTTACAAAGAACTCAATGGTGCTCTAGGAGGAGATTCAGGTGATAAGGTGGGGGGGGGTTACCTTGGTTGCTGATTGGCTAATGGTTACACAAGACAAAACATCGTTATGACATCATAAAGTGTCCAAAATCTGATCAGCTCATTTTCAGACAGGTTTTTATAGAAATGGATCAGGAGAAAAAGAGAGAGAATCTTTGTTCCTGAAACTTTCAGAGTCTCTTTACACAGAGGGGACACATGTTGATGTAGAAGAGACATGAAGAAGAGGGGACACATGTTGATGTAGAAGAGACATGAAAAAGAGGGGACACATGTTGATGTAGAAGAGACATGAAGAAGAGGGGACACATGTTGATGTAGAAGAGACATGAAGAAGAGGGGACACATGTTGATGTAGAAGAGACATGAAGAAGAGGGGACACATGGTGATGTAGAAGAGACATGAAGAAGAGGGGACACCTGTTGATGTAGAAGAGACATGGAGAAGAGGGGACACATGTTGATGTAGAAGAGACATGAAGAAGAGGGGACACATGCTGATGTAGAAGAGACATGAAGAAGAGGGGACACATGTTGATGTAGAAGAGACATGAAGAAGAGGGGACACATGTTGATGTAGAAGAGACATGAAGAAGAGGGGACACATGTTGATGTAGAAGAGACACGTGTCCCCTCTGTGTAAAGAGAGAGTCTCTTTCCACAGAGGGGACACATGTTGATGTAGAAGAGACATGAAGAAGTGGATTTTGCATATTAGGTGACCTTTAAGTTGTGCATACCATGAAAGGAACAAATACAAATGAAATGATTAAACCCACATGAACTCTACCTGAGTCTGGTGTTTACAGTCTCTGTGTATCGCCAGCTGTTGACAGTGTGTGTGTGCATGCGAGGGAACCTGTGCAGTGTTTTTTTGGGGGGGTGAAAAGCAGGAAACTTTTTTCCCATTAGCTCTGGTTTGACTGCTCCCATTTGTTAGCATAGCATCTGCTGGAAGGCCCAAGGAGAGCGCAGCTATCTAGCAGCGTCGGGGTGATTATTCATGTGGCTGCGCTCCTCCAGGAGTCTCTGCTGGATCTCTGCCGTACCAGTTGTCAAAGAGCTGAGGGAGATTCAAAATGAATAGAAGCTCGCAGATAAATCACCTCTCCATGCTGAGTGGAGGAGAAGACAGGCTGCTTTGAATGTAATTGCAAAAACTGTGAATGAAAACCTCCATATGTTGCTCATAACTCCGCTCTGTGTTTCATAACGTCGAGGAAAGTGTTTCTAAAAAATATAATTTCCATATATTATATTCGACTAACAGGTATTGGTGGAGCTTCATCCCCGTACGGGCTTTCATTTAGAGTCCTTTACATCGAATCTGAGATAAAACGAGACCCTTCCTCTGTTCTCTGAAGAGGATGTGGATAATGCCACGGATCCAAAATAACATCTTCCATAATATTCTGAAAAATGTATCGATTGCTATTCTGTTAACATTACACCCATATTATACTGTTATTACACCCATATTATACCATGTTAGAGCCATATTACAAGGTCACCACACTGTTATTACACCCATTTTACTTTGTGCTGTACCCATGCACTTGTGGGGATAAATAAAGTTGCATTTAACTGAATTAAATTCCAACGGAAATCATCAAAGCACCTTTTTTTGTTGTGAGTTGTAGCTCAGAATTTGCCTAGATTTGCCGAACAAGGGGCTGTTTGATATGGGACTCCCTCTCTGGTACATTCACACACAAACACACACACACACACACATTGTAGAGGAGGAGAAGACAAATAACAGAGGCCAGACACCCTGACCTCGCTGCCTGGCTGGAGAGTAATTTCACTTCTTCTGGAGATGGGAGAGGAATAGAGAGGGAGCGGGAGTAAAGTCTAGGGAGAGGAAGAAGCAGAGAGGCATATATCTGGCTGCTTTAGCTTATAAATGAACACTTCTGCTCCGTGATAAAACGATTGTTCTCTCCTGGCCCGTGTGGTGTGTGTGTGTGTGTGTGTGTGTGTGTGTGTGTGTGTGTGTGTGTGTGTGTGTGTGTGTTTGAGAGAGTGTTTGTGTAAATGAGTCTGCTTACTCGAGTACAAATAGCTGCTTGTGTGCTTGCTTCAACTGGCTGATGTTTTAAATGTAATTGTTTCTGTGTGTAGAAAAGGAACCTGTGCATGTATTACTGTTCAAACACTGTGTGTTGGTGTGTGTGTGTGTGTGGATGTGTGTGTGTGAGATTTAAGCCTTTGCAGACCATTTACATGCACTAAAACCTATATCACACACTACAGGAGAGGGACAACCACAAAAAGAGTAATAGGGTCTCTTTAAATCTAAAACTGAGGTTGTCGCCATGCAGCTTTAGCTCTGTATTTAAATATTTACTTTACCTCTCTCTCCCTCTCACCCTCTCCTCCTCCTGAGCTCTTAACACTCTGCTATCCGTCAATTAATTGCTGGCAATCAATAAAGTGTGTGTGTGTGTGTGTGTGTGTGTGTGTGGTCTAAAATGCACATTACACGTGTCTCCAGCTGCATTTATGTAAAACAATATATGCATGGAAGTCAGTGCCAGTTTGTGTGTGTGTTGGCTAAAGATTAACCAGCTTTTTATGCTTAGGTAAGTGACTGTGTGTGTGTGTGTGTGTGTGTGTGTGTGTGTGTGTGTGTGTGTGTGTGTGTGTGTGTGGTGTGCAAAACCCTTGACCTTTTATTCAAATGCACTCCTCCCTCTGTCTCTATAGAACCATATTCATCAATACAAGAAATCCATAACAGCTTAATTCTGCAGCACGTATCATCAGCTGGACGAAGCACTCAGCTCTCTCTGCGTCTACTCTACTCCTTTCGGACGTCTTCCTTTCGGACGTCTTCCTTACGAGCGATTTATTTCCACACAGCGCTCGTTTCTTCACGTTTGCAGATGAGCTGCACATGTGCTGAGCCGTCATCCTGCAGCGAGTACAGCTGAGAAGCTGAAGGTTTCTACTGAGACAAACCGTTTGGCGGCAGAACCATTCTGCACCCATGAAACAGCAATATTATACACAGTTATTAAACCTGTATTACACCCACATTATACCCATGTTATACCCATGTTATACCCATATTATACCCATGTTACACCCACATTATACCCATGTTATACCCATGTTATACCCATATTATACCCATGTTATACACATGTTACACCCACATTATACCCATATTATACCCATGTTATACCCATGTTATACCCATATTATACCCATGTTACACCAATATTATACCCATATTATACCCATATTATACCCATGTTACACCCATATTATACCCATGTTACACCAATATTATACCCATATTATACCCATGTTATACCCATATTATACCCATGTTACACCCACATTATACCCATGTTATACCCATGTTATACCCATATTATACCCATGTTATACACATATTATACCCATGTTAGAGCCATATTATACCCATATTATACCCATATTATACCCATGTTACACCAATATTATACCCATATTATACCCATATTATACCCATGTTACACCCATATTATACCCATGTTAGAGCCATATTATACCCATATTATACCCATGTTACACCCATATTATACCCATATTATACGCATATTATACCCATATTATACCCATGTTACACCCATATTATACCCATGTTACACCCATATTATACCCATATTATACCCATATTATACCCATATTATACCCATGTTACACCCATATTACACCCATATTATACCCATATTATACCAATGAAACAGCAATATTACCCCCATATTACACTGTTATTACACCCATATTATACCCATGTTAGAGCCATATTATACCCATGTTACACCCATATTATACCCATGTTACACCCATATTATACCCATGTTAGAGCCATATTATACCCATATTATACCAATGAAACAGCAATATTACCCCCATATTACACTGTTATTACACCCATATTATACCCATGTTAGAGCCATATTATACCCATGTTATACCCATGTTACACCCATATTATACCCATGTTAGAGCCATATTATACCCATATTATACCCATGTTACACCCATATTATACCCATGTTATACCCATGTTACACCCATATTATACCCATGTTAGAGCCATATTATACCCATATTATACCAATGAAACAGCAATATTACCCCCATATTACACTGTTATTACACCCATATTATACCCATGTTAGAGCCATATTATACCCATATTATACCCATGTTACACCCATATTATACCCATGTTATACCCATGTTACACCCATATTATACCCATGTTAGAGCCATATTATATCCATATTATACCCATGTTAGAGCCATATTATACCCATATTATACCCATGTTACACCCATATTATACGCATATTATACCCATATTATACCCATATTATACCCATGTTACACCCGTATTATACCCATATTATACCCATGTTACACCCATATTATACCCATGTTATACCCATGTTATACCCATATTATACCCATGTTATACACATATTATACCCATGTTAGAGCCATATTATACCCATATTATACCCATATTATACCCATGTTACACCCATATTATACCCATATTATACCCATATTATACCAATGAAACAGCAATATTACCCCCATATTACACTGTTATTACACCCATATTATACCCATGTTAGAGCCATATTATACCCATGTTATACCCATGTAACACCCATATTATACCCATGTTAGAGCCATATTATACCCATATTATACCCATGTTAGAGCCATATTATACCCATGTTAGAGCCATATTATACCCATGTTACACCAATATTATTCGCATGTGAGTGCTCGTTTCTTCCCGTTAGTAGACGAGCTGCACATGCTCTGAGCCGTCATCCTGCAGCGAGTACACCTGAGAAGCTGAAGGTTTCTAATAAGACAAATGTTTGGCGATGCAGCCGTCATGGCGGCAGACACGCGTGCTGTTCTGATATGCAAACTGTCAAAATCTCATTTGCCGAGTTCCTTTTGTTTGCCGAGGAGGTGGCAGAGGAAACATTGCTTCTGTGACACTGATCGCACCGGAGAACTAACAGATTAGTTTCTACCAACTGCCTCTGTTTCACTGATGTAGAAACGCATGAAGCCTCAGCCTCTGCGGGTTTAAAAGTCCAAGTAAAGAGTTTTGCTCTGACAGTGACAGAGACAGTTAGTCTGGTGGGAGATCAGTCCATTGTACCATCCATCTTATCAAAACAACGGCTGACCAGCTGACTAATACTTCTGGTGTGTATATTATTCATGTGTATATAATCACCTCCTCTCCATGCTGAGTGGAGGAGAAGACAGGCTGCTTTGAATGTAATTGAAAAAACTGTGAATGAAAACCTCCATATGTTGCTCATAACTCCGCTCTGTGTTTCATAACGTCGAGGAAAACATATAATTTCCATATATTATATTCGACTAACAGGTATTGGTGGAGCTTCATCCCCACAAGGGCTTTCATTTAGAGTCCTTTACATCGAATCTGAGATAAACCGAGACCCTTCCTCTGTTCTCTGAAGAGGATGTGGATAATGCCACGGATACAAAATAACATCTTCCATAATATTCTGAAAAATTAAACGATTGCTATTCTGTTAACATTACAACACTGTTATTACACCTGTATGACAGATAAATACATCCCGTAATACACCCATAACACTGGGTTATTACACCCATATTACACCGTATTTACATATTCAAGTTTTTGTTGGGTTTTCCCTTTCCTGCAGTGTCTTCTACAGGTTTTAGTGCACGTAAATGGTCTGCAAAGGCTAAAATCCCAATGTTCCCTCCCTACAGCTCAATTATATTCTTTTAGAGGAATTATACAAAGTTTAAATTGGTTTAAACTTTTAAGGAGATGCAGCTCCAACCAAAACACAAAAGGCAACAATTGGATCTGGGAAATCATAAAATAAAACCACAAACCCACTAATCCCCCCCCCCATGACACTCTGAGGCTCAGTTCATCTACATTTCACTGAATAAACAGAGAACCAGAGAAATCTCACTTTACTATAAACTTAACTTAAGGTCATTTTTAAACAGAAAGACTCATTTCGTATGAAAGGTAAAGCTTTGTGATGCAGTAGATGCACTCTTCACAAAACATCACCAGAGCGTCTTCATAACTAATGCAGCTTCAATCACAGCAGCATCTGTCTGTCACGCTGCATCTCAGCATCACATCACACTGTGACGCGCTCACTGAGTGTAACCGAGCGTCAGCTGACGGAAGGATGTAGCGTGTAAATGTCATCGCTCTCTAACCTGCAGTTCTTTAAAACTTTAGTTTGAATGTGTGTTTGGTGGCGTGATCATTATTATTTAGAGTCATTGCGTGCCTATTGATTTGAACACGATCCGTGTATCCATCATTTCCTGGTCTTCTCTAAAGAAGAGGGACCAATGAAAACGTTGTCATGTTGCCGTTGTTCAGCATGGAAACATTCATTAGCTAACAATGACATTATTGTTCTATTAGTATAAAGGGAGGTCAGGTACTCTTTAAAACAGCTGCTAGTTATGGGTACTTTTTACTGAAGTACATTTCAAAGCCTCTTTACTTTTACTTGAGTAAAGACGTTTAGTCAGTACTTCTACTTTTACCAGAGTATTTTTAAACACGAGTATCTGTACTTCTACTTGAGTAAAGGATGAGTTTTGCCATCTCTGGGGATTTCTAAAACAGTGCGTCAGCTGACTGCCTGCAGGATGAAGGATGTAAGGATGCAGGATGTAAGGATGCAGGATGTAGGATGCAGGATGAAGGATGTAAGGATGTAAGGATGCAGGATGTAGGGATGCAGGATGTAGGGATGCAGGATGTAGGATGTAAGGATGTAAGGATGTAGGATGCAGGATGTAAGGATGTAAGGATGCAGGATGCAGGATGTAAGGATGAAGGATGCAGGATGCAGGATGAAGGATGAAGGATGTAAGGATGTAAGGATGCAGGATGAAGGATGAAGGATGTAAGGATGCAGGATGTAAGGATGTAAGGATGTAAGGATGTAGGATGTAAGAATGTAAGGATATAGGATGTAAGGATGAAGGATGTAAGGATGAAGGATGGAAGGATGGAAGGATGTACGGATGTAGGATGTAAGGATGTAAGGATGAAGGATGTAAGGATGTAGGATGTAAGGATGTAAGGATGTAGGATGAAGGATGTAAGGATGAAAGGATGAAGGATGTAAGAATGTAAGGATGAAGGATGTAAGGATGCAGGATGTAAGGATGTAAGGATGTAGGATGTAAGGATGTAAGGATGAAGGATGTAAGGATGAAGGATGTAAGGATGAAGGATGAAGGATGTAAGGATGAAGGATGTAAGGATGCAGGATGTAGGATGTAAGGATGTAAGGATGAAGGATGTAAGGATGTAAGGATGAAGGATGTAAGGATGTAAGGATGTAAGGATGAAGGATGCAGGATGTAAGGATGTAAGGATGTAAGGATGAAGGATGTAAGGATGCAGGATGGAGGATGTAAGGATGAAGGACGTAAGGATGAAGGATGAAGGATGTAAGGATGCAGGATATAAGGATGTAAGGATGAAGGATGTAAGGATGAAAGGATGAAGGATGTAAGGATGTAAGGATGAAGGATGAAGGATATAAGGATGTAGGATGTAAGGATGCAGGATATAAGGATGTAGGATGCAGGATGCAGGATGTAAGGATGTAAGGATGCAGGATGCAGGATGTAAAGTGTAAAAGTCCTCTCTCTCTAACCTGCGTCTCCCCCAGTTCTCTCTTCAGGCGGTTCTTCCACTGCAGCGCTTGCATCACGATCGCCTCCCACCTTCTCTCCAGGTTGATTGACAGCAGCTGCAGGGCCTCCCGGTGCTGCTCCGCCTCTGGGCCCACCTCCGCCATGGGGCCCGACTGTCCCAGAGGAGAGGGATTGAGGAAACAGATTTGTCAGAATTATGAAAGCTATTATCATGCTAATCATATGATTGAATTAAGGAACGTACGACTGTATGAATCCCCTCTTTAAGGTTGAACCGGCTCCTGAGGGGGTGACACTGAATATCCTTTGGATCATGCAAGAAATATGAAAAGATAGTAGAACAAAAAGAAATGTAAACGCTAAAATTAATATTTGTTTTTGAAAGTAAAAGAGAAAAATACTTGGTATTATTTCCTTGAAAATCTAATTTGATGATTTTTACCGAGGGGATGTCACCACAGTATCATTAAAGTAATATGAAATAAAGGTAATTGTAAAAATTAAGCATTTATTTTGCATTTTTAAAGTAAAACAGGCAAATATTTGGTATTCTTTTCATGAAAATCAAGTCAAATTGAAATCACGAGGGCATGTCACTAATTCACCATAATGCATTAAAGTAATATGAAAAGATTAAAGAAATAAAGCACATTTAAATGTAAAAATTAAGCAATTTATTTGCATTTTTTAAAGTGAAACACGCAAATATTTGGTAATTTCTTCTCTAAAATCACGTACAAATTATACATATTTTAGCAATGTTCTCCGCCTGCTCTGCCTTCTAGTGACGCCAGTTCATATTCTTCTTATTTAGATTAGCTTTTTATTGAAATGTTATTATTTACCTACCTTTAAATAGTTTTAGGTCTTAATCTTTTTATTTCTGTTGTACCGATATGTTCACTTTGTTTTTTATAGGGTTTCATATTTGATATTCCTGCATCGACTCAGTCGTCTTGAGTCTCATCTGTCAGAGAGAAACCATTATCATACCTTTTCCCTCCTTGTGTCTCTTAACCTGATCAAATGTTATATTTTGCTGCGTGTGCCTTTGAAAGTTCTTAACAGATCATCTGAGGGGAATTTCTTGTTGTGTGTTTTGAACTTGTGAAGTGTCCTTTGTGAAGTGTCCTTTGTGAAGCGCTTTGAGCTGCACGTGTTGTATGAAAAGTGCTGTCTAAATAAACGTTATTATTATTATGTGGATTACAGAAGTGGGAGTTCAGTTGAAAACCTTTGATCTCCACCCACCTGGCTCTGTTGCAGCAGCTTCTGGCAGAGTTTCAGGACCGAGGCGACTCCTCTGCGACGGGCTCTCACCTCCGAACACAGAGCCTGGAGGGTGACACGAAAACCAAGAAAAAAAGCTCAGTGAAATCTTTAAATGTACAAATTATTATAAATCAGATGCAAACAATCCTCCAGCTGCTTTAAAGGTCACTTATAGTGCAACATCCACTTCTCCATGTCTCTTCTACATCAACATGTGTCCCCTCTTCTTCATGTCTCTTCTACATCAACATGTGTCCCCTCTTCTTCATGTCTCTTCTACATCAACATGTGTCCCCTCTTCTTCATGTCTCTTCTACATCAACATGCGTCCCCTCTTCTTCATGTCTCTTCTACATCAACATGTGTCCCCTCTTCTTCACGTCTCTTCTTCATCAACATGTGTCCCCTCTTCTTCATCTCTCTTCTACGTCAACATGTGTCCCCTCTTCTTCATGTCTCTTCTACATCAACATGTGTCCCCTCTTCTTCATGTCTCTTCTATATCAACATGGTCCCTCTTCTTCATGTCTCTTCTACATCAACATGTGTCCCCTCTTCTTCATGTCTCTTCTACATCAACATGTGTCCCCTCTTCTTCACGTCTCTTCTACATCAACATGTGTCCCCTCTGTGGAAAGAGACTCTGAAAGTTTCAGGAACAAAGACCCTCTCTCTTTTTCTCCTGATCCATTTCTATAAAAACCTGTCTGAAAATGAGCTGATCAGATTTTGGCCACTTTATGATGTCATAACGATGTTTTGTCTTGTGTAACCATTAGCCAATCAGCAACCAAGGTAACCCCCCCCCCCACCTTATCACCTGGATCTCCTCCTAGAGCACCATTGAGTTCTTTGTAACCAAATCTCTCTCAGAGGGGCGTGGGGAGGGGCTCCTTATTTTCATCTAAAGTAACAGACAGAGAATCAGCACTTTGGAAACAGGGCTGAAACAGAGGGGATTATGGGATGCTGCAATGATCTGTTTGGTGTTTCAGCCAATCAGAGACAGGCTCTGGATATATCTGAGACCTGTGATATATTGATGAAGAGGAGGATGATAGGGGACCTTTAAGCTCGTGAAACATCTTCCATTTGCTGTTTGTGTCGCTGTCCGGCAGCACAAAGAAATGCCTTTTACATTTCCTGCTTCTTCTTGAGTAAGCAGAAATGGAAGAACACAATGAGGGAATATTAACAACATTTCACTTTCAGTTTAACCTCCAACGAAAGGGATTAGATGAAGTGGATAAACGGTGGACTCCTCTTGTTTCTCTTAACGTCACACTGACTGTAGAGAGTGTAAACGCCGATGTTTCCCACAGCTCAGCGAGTCAGACGGTAAAACATGAATATAACAGAATGTCAGAAATGATGAAACTCATAAACCAACATTCTCCTTTCGACACAGAACAGAAACAACTGGACCAACGGAACTTCATTCATTCATATATTTCCTCCAAAGTCTCCTCTGCAGTTCAAGGCCTGTCATTCATAACAATTCATTAGCATAGAGTCAAAATTAGCACACAGATCCTAGATCAGCTGTAACAGTGCATGAAATAAATGACAACAGCCAATACCCCCCCCCCCTCTGCTGCTGTCTAATAAATGCAAAAAAGGCAGAAAAAAGAAACACAAGGATTGGCAGTGCCTATTATAAATCACTATATGCTGATGAGTTTCCACGCCCAAAGGTCAGTGAGTGTGTGTGTGTTTGCATGTTTGAATGTTTACCCATGCAGGCGTGTGCGCAAATGTGTGTGTTTGTGTGTGCAAACATATGCATGTATTTCAGAGTGTGTGACAGAATAGAGAGGACCGAACACGTCCAAGCCCCAAACTATTTATGCTAATCCCGCCCGCTCGCTGAAAAGCACTTCCTTTACAATTTCTTTACATTTTTCCAATAAATATTAAACACTATTACAATGAAATGGGATTCTCTTTCTCTCTCGCTTTCCCACACACACACACACACACACACACACACACACACACACACACACACACACACACACACACACACACACACACACACACACACACACACACACACACACACACACACACACACACACACACACACACACACACTTCCTCCCTCACTCAACTCTTCTTCTTCTTCTTCTTCTTCTTCTGTCTTTCATCTGCTCGTTCTCGCTCTCTTCAGTTTAGCATATTTGTGGCTCGGTGTTGTCTAACCAGGAGATGGGGATGCAGAATATAGCAGACAGGATCAAGAGGACAAGCTCGCTGTGTGTTTGCGAGGTTGCAGATAAATTTATTCCGAACAGGAGGTGTGCATTACGTTGAAGGAGGAGGCTCGAAACAACAACAAAACGACTGAGTGATACTCACTCTGCGCCAAATAACTGCAGCGAGCGCGGGGAGATGAATTAATCTAGATTGAAGCTGGAACAATAATTTCTCGCACGTTAGAGCGAGAGGACGACGGCCGTAACTCTTTAAATCTGCTCTGAAAACACTGCTCCAACAACACAGAGCCTAACTGAGATATATTTTGACTTTAAATATGAGCTGCAGCCTTCGAATGGTGAACACAAGGCAGACGAAGGAAACGTTTGTAGAATCAGATTTTATACGGCATTACAGAACGCAAACAGACAACACGTAATGGCGGATTAACAGGAAAGGATTTGCCTTAATATCAATCAATACATTGGTTTACACAGAGCGCCCAATGGCTCGGTCCAAAGGGTCTCTTTACAGGTCTATTTTCTTATAGCTTCACACATGACGACATTGTTTTGTATTGGGCTTTGAGCAGTGCCAATACACAAATGAACAGACGTGCTGTGGTTGGACTCTGACGGAGAATTGAGTCTTCATCCCACATTTGGAGATGAAGTCAAACAATTGGAGCTTTTTAGGCAGGACTTAAAGTGTTGAAGCTTTGCAGAGCGGTAACATCTCGTGCCATATGACTGCAACTCTCCAGGGCTTTACTGATATAAAAAACAACTAGAACATAAAAGACTGGATAGCAGTTAAATGGACAGGAGCGACTGGTTTAGAGTACCTTAATACAGTTTCTTTATATAGTCAGAGATACTACAGAACCTTACATCTTTCACTTATTTCTTAGTTCTTGAAAATCCAACAGTGGTTTCAAAGTACACAACGGTACTACGTATACTAATACAGCTCAGTAGGATGATTATAGGTACTATGAAGAGTTTTTGCCCACTAGTAGAGGTCTGGAGACATTATATTAGTATTTTCATTTCATTTCAAACCTTTATTTATGCAGGTGAATCCCATTGAGATCATTGATCTCTTTTTCAAGGGTGACCTGCTGCTGGTAGGTTCCACATGAATACAGATAAACAGAAAACAACAGAAAAACAAAAAGGACATCATACAGCATATTTACAGCGACTACAGTTTACATAGCCAGTGACATTTACAGGTTCCAACAGTTTCCGATTGGATAGCATCTATCCTTGCTTTAAAAACATTTAGTGGAAATTGATATGGAATATGACTTGAATGCATCATTTAAACCTAATAAACACACAATGTATTCTTGCCTGAAGGTCTTATGCTCTTCCACATCGTATACAGCTCTGAAATATCAAACTATTCATTTTTTGCAAAGGTTTTATGGGGAAGTTAATGCATGCAGAACATGTGTCGGGCCCAGAGGAAACAAGCAATGAATTCTGCTGAGAAACGTTTAATGCACGCTTGTTTGTTTACAAAAAAACACCATGAGGTAACAAGAGAAAACAGACTTTGGGGTATGTACTTTAGTTTACCACCAGGAATGATTTTCTAGTTTTGTATCTATAAATACAATTTTAAAGACACATTTTGTAGTGGAAAGGACTGGTTTGAATGCTGATAAATGTATATTTTTTAATATCAGTGTCATGCTTGCTTGGTTAGGTCAGCGTCAGATAGCAAAAGCATTTTCCCTGAGAGTTTATTTTCAGACGGAGAGAAGACAGAGAGGATTCTAAGTCTCTATTGTTTCTGCACTGCTGGTTTTTCTGCACTGATCCCTCTCTCTCTCTCTCTCTTTCTCTCTCTCTCTCTCTTCCTCTCTCTGTCAGGTTGAGCCTCTATTGACTCAGAGGGCTCTGCAGACACAGTCGGACAAATATTTGCTAAAAAGCTTTTCTTCCAAAATACATGGAAAGCTGTGAAGTGGCTGCAGAGAAAGAGAACGAGACGGAGGATTGAAAAGCCGAAAAACAAGTGTGAGATGGAAGAGGAAGAGGAGAGGTAGTGGGAAGAGATAGAAGATTAAAGTGAGGTACAAAGAAACTGAGAGATAAAGAGAGATGGAGAAGATAAAGACAAAGGACAACAGAAAGACAGAGAAAGACAAGAGACAACAACCAACTCACTGTGGTTCCTAAAAAGTCGTTATTTTGCTCATCAACATTGAAATGCTTTGTGCTGAAAAAGCTTACGTTCTGGTTACATCTTTTGCCTTTCTAATAAGGGTTAGAGTTAGGAATCAGGATTACATTCATGCTCTTTGCAGATGAAGTCTAGATGTTCTGCCCAATTAATTGATCTTTGACTTCCAGCCTATTTGACTGAAAGCCACAGTCATAACCAAACCAAACCAAACCAAACCAAACCACCAGAGTTAGTTTTAACAGGTGAGGTGTGGACATATCTTAGAGTGTTGTCCATAACTGAGAGTCAGTTAAAGCACAGTGGTTCAAACACTAATGCCAGCGGTGTACCTGACTTTAGTCAAAAGGGAGTTCACCTTAAAGGCAAAGCTCTTTATATAATCAATCCATGTTCCTAACACATGACCCTTTGTAGGGGCCGAAAAAAATAGGATTCCAGAAGCCAACATTTATGAAACCAAAAGAGAAACTACAAGACGTTCAGAAGAAGATCTGTTGAGTACAGTTGCTCCATTTTGAAAGACCTCTGTGCAGAGTTTTGCCTCTTCCTGATCACATTTAGGAACTCATTGATCCTCTGGAGCAGCTGGAGAATGTGGCTAGAAAGTGGTGCAGTAATAGGCGCTTTCACACCAAGTACTTTGCCGTACTTAGTTCATCAGAACTTAGTTCATCAGAACTCTTTAGTTCATCAGAACTCTTTAGTTCTGATGAACTAAGTACAGATCACGCTCACACCGGAATAAGTCCCTGAGGGAGGATTAGGCAAAATGAAGCCGCTGACGTCACTTCTTCTTCTTCTGCTTTGGGTTTACTGGCAGGCCGCAAACCACTTCACGGCGTATACTGCCACCCGAAGTCCCCGGCCGGAAGTCCCCGGAGTTGGGGACTGGCTTCAGTAGAAGCTGCTGGGACTCCCAGCAGCTTCTACTGAAGCCTTCTGAGTAAATCGCCAGAAACACCGACACCTCCTCATCTCCACCGCTCCCATGTTTTATTTTGTGTTGCCATAAGTTAGTCTCTCTCCGTTTGTGCGCTGGGCTAATGCTAATGCTAATAATGCTAATGCGAGGAAAATAAAATGGCGGCTTCACAAAACCTTTTTTGGAGTTTTACGGGGCATGGTTTGCAATCCGCCCAGCCAATCAGAAATGGGAACCTTTTTCTCCCATGAAAGTACCTGCTCTCTAGCAGGGACTGAAAAGGGGGTGAAAAGGTTCATGAACTAAGTTCTAGTTCCGGATTTTTTTGGTGTGAACACAAATTTTCTGAACTATATCGGAACTAAAGTGGGAAAAGTACTCCGGTGTGAAAGCGCCTCATGAGTCCTAAAACATGTAAATGACTCAGCATTTAACTACTTCTGGTTCCCTCGTCTCAAACTCAATGGTTTTTTGAATTGTGTTTCTGGTTAGAAGCCTGTCACGCAAGCCTATGGGATAAAAAATGGCGGTTGGGATTAAATTAGAGAACTTAACGTCATCACGCCAACAAAAGTCCGCCTTCAGGTTAGCGACAGACAGCATTGAGCCTAAAAAGTCACAAAATCACAAAGAGAAATCCCATTGCTTCTCGAGGGAAGCGGCTACATCAACCCAGTCTAAAAAAAAACGTGTAATAGCTCCGTTTGTCCACAGGGCAAAACGTAGTGTCTTCACAAATAACCCTCTCAAGACGTGACAAGGATACAATATGTTTCCCTTTTCATTTCTAATGACCAGTGTCCGTGTCACGTGATCGCAAATTTTCCCAGCGTGAGAAAAAAAAAACGTGGCGGACACCCGATTTATTTTTAGTGGAAAATCCTTGCTTTTTGATTACCTTTAGCAAGACGTTTATATTGTACTTGTAGAATCTACGTCCAGTGGATGTGTAGGATCCATAGTTTAATAGATATTGGGAAGATTATTTGAATATTGTATCCTTGTCACATCTTGAGAGGGTTATTTGTGAATATACTGTTTTGCCCTGTGGACAAACGTAGCTATTACACGTTCTTTTGTGAGACTGGGTTGGCTACATCTCTTACTCTGATGGCCACAGACATGAACGGTGGAAAAATGGACGAATGTTATACAGTCGAGGGAATTGATGGGTCTTTGAGTTATTACAGCTCTACAAAAGGGACCAAAAAGAGTCCAATAACCCTGCTGTGAACCCTCGTTTCTCTCAAGGTGTCATGCTGTTGCTGTCTTGTCTTACTCAAGGTCGATGTCTTTATCTCTCTTCATATATTTCTCTGTCTGTCACTCAACATCCTCCTTCAGGAAAGGGGTGACCGAATCGAGGATCTGCTCTCCCCTTTCTTTTTAATTCCTCCTTCACTTTCTCTTTTCCTCTAACTCTCGGAGCTTGATCTCTCTCTGTCTCTCTCTCTCCCACTACATCCCCTCCTCTATCTGCCTCACTCTTAAATCTCCCCTCCACTAAAAACAAAATCCTCTTAACTCCCCTCCACCTCCTCATCTCCACAATCTAATTACCGACCTGCCGTGAAGAGGGGGAGGAAAGGAGGGAGGGAGAGAGAAGGAAGGAAGGGAGGAGGAGGAGAGGATAGAGGAGAGTGGAGGTGGTTAGTGTGGTGGCTACGTCCAAAAGAGGGTGAGAAAAAAGACGAGGCAACATTTAAATTGTATTAAAGCGGCCCTTATTATGCTTTTTTTCCCTTTCCTATAGTGTGTTTTGTTTTTGTGCATGTAATGGTCTGCAAAGGCTAAAATCCCAAATCTCCGGAACATGATGACATCACTGTGTAACACTTGTACGTGTGAGGCTAAGGGGCGGGACATCTCTAAGCTGTTGACCAATCACAACAGAGCCGACCGACTTTGTGATTTTGAGTGGAATAAATCTAGTGAATTCAACTAATTTAAAGGGGACCTATCATGCAAAAGTCACTTTGTGATGTCTTTTCTACATCAACATGTGTCCCCGGTGTGTCCCCGGTGTGTCCCCGGTGTGTCAGGGAACTCACGCAGCATCAGAAAATAAAACCCTCTCTCTTTTCCTCCGTACCCAAATCTCTAAAACGGGGCTACAACGGAGCTGATCCAGATTTGCGTCCGATATGACGTAATATCGGAAATGTGGACCCACGGCCCAATCAGAAACGTTGCTATCAGAAACGATGCCCGACTGTTGTGGACGTAATATGGTCGGTGCATGTTTACATTAGCATCGCTAACACTCTAAAGCCACAACTAATGCAGCCATTTTGAGCCCCTTTTTCCAAGTTATTTGAACCATTTAATTGTATTCAGGTTAAAATGAGGTAAAGTCAATAAAAAGAAAGACAAAGGAAGACAGGAGCAACAGAAGAAGAAGAGGAGAGATATATAGCGTCAGAAAGAGGGAGGGACCAAAGAGGAAACACAGAAATAAAGTATAAAATTAAGAAAAATGAGCGTAAGAAAGCAAAAACAACTGGGAGAAAGTACGGGAAGGAACAAGGACAAAGTGTAAAGAGAAGGATTTGGTGACCCAGTGGATATTTCCATCAATTACCATTAATTAGAAATCTCTGATTAATTCTATTTGTTGATTAAGTCAATTAAAACCACAAGCACTCGTTATCGCACGACGGGCCTAATGAATTCCTGTCGACTATTTGTTCCCGCACGCAAACTCCCTCACACCGCCCACAGAGAGCTAACTTTGTCCTCTGCATACTCTTCATCATCTCCACCTCTTTTCTTCATCATCTCCACCTCTTTTCTTCATCATCTCCACCTATTTTCTGTCTCCTTCTCTCCTCATCTCCACCTATTTTCTGTCTCCTTCTCTCCTCATCTCCACCTCTTTTCTTCATCATCTCCACCTCTTTTCTGTCTCATCTCCACCTCTTTTCTGTCTCCTTCTCTCCTCATCTCCACCTCTTTTCTTCATCATCTCCACCTCTTTTCTGTCTCCTTCTCTCCTCATCTCCGACTATTTTATGTTCTTCTCTCCTCATCTCCACCTCTTTCTTCATCATCTCACCTCTTTTCTGTCTCCTTCTCTCTCATCTCCACCTATTCTCTCCTTCTCTCATCTACCTCTTTCTGTCCTTCTCTCCTCATCTCCACCTATTTTCTGTCTCCTTCTCTCCTCATCTCCACCTCTTTTCTGTCTCCTTCTCTCCTCATCTCCACCTCTTTTCTGTCTCATCTCCACCTCTTCTCTGTCTCCTTCTCTCCTCATCTCACATGTCTTTCTTGCACTCTTTCACTCCCTCTCTCCTCTCTTTATATCCTCCTCTCTCCACACTGTCTCTCTCTCTCTCTCTCTCTCTCTTCTCTCTCTCTCTCTCTCTCTCTCTCTCTCTCTCCTCTCTCTCTCCTCTCTCTCTCTTCCTCTCTCTCTTCTCTCTCTCTCTCTCTCTCTCTCTCTCTCTCTCTCTCTCTCTCTCTCTCTCTCTCTCTCTCCTCTCTCTCTCTCTTCTCTCTCTCTTCTTTTATCCCAGAAAGCAGAAGTTCCAGTGAACACAGTGAGCCTGTGGAGGTTTGTTGAGGAGCAGCGTGTCGTCGAGCAGGAGGAGTGTTCAGAGATCACTTCCTGCAGGATTTGGAGGAATAAATCTTTCACTCACAACCTTGTACTCTAAACTGAAGGCTACCGAGGCCCAAACCGTGGTCCAGGGACCTCAAAGGGTCCTTGACATAGACTGAGGTTACAGTAAACATGGTTTATAGCAGATATACAG
Organism: Dissostichus eleginoides; assembly: GCA_031216635.1. Lineage (NCBI taxonomy): Eukaryota > Metazoa > Chordata > Actinopteri > Perciformes > Nototheniidae > Dissostichus > Dissostichus eleginoides. The sequence goes on from CM062275.1 coordinate 32,236,099, forward strand.
CCTGCCTCCTGAGGGCTAAGACTGGTTTTGGATAGAAACTCAGATTTGAGTGCCAGTAAAATACAAGAGGGCACACACAGTACTTTACATTTCATACTGAAGTTTGATTTGTTGCATTTCTTGCCTTTTTGTGATCTTTAAAAGTATTTTGATGTGTTAATGTCCCATGCATTGCAAGTGATTGTACAATACATGTTCTAGAAAAAATCTGATAAAGAGCTCAGTTTTACACGATTACATTTGTACACGTTTTTGGCTTGAATATCAAACATGTGTGTATATGAATAACATAGGGAGGAAGGTCAATGTTTATGAAATACTCCACATTTTAACTCAAAAAATGGATTCTTAACCACAGCTTACAATACGATGCGGTAAAAGCAAAGGGATTTTTTGCAATTTGAAAATTGAATTAGGCCATATTGCAATTATGGTTACATTTCAATTCATTGTTTAGCTGTTAGCCTTAGCCTATCACGTACAATGTGTTGGAGCGCTAGCCAATACAGTGGTGCAGTGACGAGTCCTAAAACCAGGAAGTGAGTCAGCATTTCACCACTTCCTGTTCCCTCGTCTCAGAGCCAATGGGATCTCTCCATAGGATTTTGGAAAATATCTGAAATAAGGTCTGTGGTTGAGACACATTGAAGAGACGGATCACGTTTTGTTCTAGGACATTAAATCCATCAGCAGTGACCCCACTGGGGATTTCTGAAGAGCTGACGTGTCTGAAAAACGATGGTTGTTACCAAGTGGCTGAATAGGACTACAGAAGTCGTGGAGGACGTTGTACGTCATTACGCCGAACACGTAAACACTCCTCTAAGTTAGTTTGCTCTGTTCTGCTTGAAAGCAAGTACCTGCCTCCTGCAGACTGTTCAAACAAACGCTTCAACTCGTTCCATTTAGAATCTGTATGTTTGAATATGGATCTGAAGTTGGCGTGACGTTGAAGTCGTGCTGCTGGACTCGCCTGTAGTTCCTTTATAGCAGGGGTAGCCAACACGGTGCCCGCGGGCGCTTAGTCGCCCGCAGAGGCAACGTGAGTCGCCCGCCGGGCATGTTCGAAAAATAGCTCCAAGCAAATCCAAAATGTATAAAATACACAAAACAAAAAAGGAAATGTAATGAAAAGAATCTACCCTATGCATAAACGAAACCTAAACCATAGCGAACTCTATCTACTTACTACAACTCTATATCTATCTAACACCCCTCCTCCCCCCACCCCCACAATGAATATCGACCAATCACGTTCTTGCTTGATTTGCGGGACCAGCGTTGCAGTCGGGAAGAAAAGCAATGTGTCACCTCTCCGCTTCATCAGGAGTGTGGCCGTGATTTTCCTTCTGGCAGATTCTACACATCAGCCCCATCAAACAGCCTAGTCGTGCCAGCCTATACAGCACATGAGGGGCAGAGTTTTACTCTGTGTGTGTTGCAACTAGCATATATATTTATTGTACTTGACGCACACACATGCATGGCGTAATTTACACCGGGGACAGGGGGGACATGTCCCCCGCACTTTTCGAAATCCCGTTTGTGTCCCCCCACTTTACAAATATGTTTATTATTATGTTTTAACGCAAGCCGTCATCGCCACGGAGGAGCACACAGCCTCTGTGAGCGAGAGAGAGAGAGAGAGAGAGAGAGAGGAGAGAGAGAGGAGAGAGAGAGAGAGAGAGAGAGAGCTAGGGAGGGAGGGAGAGAGACAGAGAGACGGAGAGAGAGAGAGAGAGAGAGAGAGAGCTAGGGGGAGGGAGGGAGAGACAGAGAGAGAGACGAGAGAGAGAGAGCTAGGAGGGAGGGAGGGAGAGACAGAGAGAGAGAGAGAGAGAGAGAGAGAGAGAGAGAGAGAGAGAGAAAATACCTTTATCTATTTAATATAGATAAAGTAAGAAATCATTCCAGTGTGTACTATAGGACAGTAAAAAAACAAAAAATAGTTTAAAAGGGGAGTGATTAGTAAAATATGCATAAATAGAAAGAAAGAATGCTAACTAGGAAACATAAGATAAGAATAAACCAGTTTAAATGATTTGATATTGGTTGTGATCATATTCTAAAGATGTTTGGATTATTGAAAAGTATACAGCTCCCTTTGAGTGTTGAGAGCTGCATCCATCAATTCATGTTGTGCTCAAAGTGCACCAGATTGATGCATTTCACTTCAACATTTAAAAAACATCTTCCATGCATGCCCCCGGACCCCCTAGAGGAGGTGAGGACCCCCTAGAGGAGGTGAGGTCCCCCCTGGAGGAGGTGTGGACCCCCCTAGAGGAGGTGAGGTCCATCCCCCAAATGAAGCAGGTTAAATTAATTAAATTGCAAACATTTTCTTTTAGTAAACACTGCAAACGGGTCCCTCAGACCCAAACAGCACACAAAGGTTAAAGGTCAGCTTATAATAATGTTAAAATGTGCTAAATATATACACTGCAAAAAAAAAAAGAAAAGAGGAGTAAAAGTAGCCCCCGACTTGTTTGATTTTTTGAAAGTAGCCCTCATCCTAAAAAAGGTTGGTGACCCCTGCTTTATAGCATAACGTTAGCATGTTGCTTCTGGCCGTTAGATTTATGATTAGAAAATGATAAAAGTAGGGTAGACATGTGGAGATGATCCGGCTGAACAAAACGTGCATTTATCAAACAGGTTCCTTTTCAACAGATCTTATTTCCAGCTATTTTCCTAAATCCTCTGGAGAAATCCTGTTGCTTTTTGTCGAGGGAAACAGCAGCTTACTTCCGGGTAAATACGTCATCCCTGCACCGCTCTATTGAAGCGCGAGTGTTACCTGCAACTATGTTTTGGAAGTAAACAAAGTCGTTTACCTAAGATGGATGTTCTTAAAAGCATGTAAACATGTCAAAGTAGAGACACAAAATACAAATATGAACCTGAAAAGATGTCATGTTGGATCTCAGTGACCCTTTTTATTATCTGACTGTTCTTTGATGATGTGCTTTCTATCATTTTATTAGACTTCTTGGAAACTCAGCATTATGCATTTTAAACTCGATGCCCTTCCTCCGCTGACCCAGAATGCATCTGTCTCCCCGCTCTGTGGTTTTTAACATCACATATAAATGGAGGTCTGAAAGTCAGCGCCATTCGTTAAGGGCTTTTAGAGCAATTCACTGAAAATGGAAGCAGACAATAAAGAAAAGACGTCTCTCTCCCACTCACTTCACGCCGCGCTGTTTGTGACATTAATGGCGAAAGAACTGGCAACCTGGAAGCATTAACATATCAATTTAGTACTCTGACAAAGAGAAAGCTCGACTCCAGAGCAACACATTTATCTTTTGAGATTTCTTCATGGTGAGGTCAGAGGTCACACAGTTCTGTTGTCGTGCTCGTATGACAGAAAAGGGATGGGAAGATAAATAATGTGAAGAAAGTGAGAGGATTTTCGCAAATAATGGTGGCAGAGATTAAGAAATACGACCTGACTCGTGGATTGAGTCAAAAAACACCTCGATTCTCATCATCACAAGCTGATGTCCAACAAATTAATATTTAGACTTTAAATATGATTTTGTGTCATAAAACTACTATTTCCAGGGTCATCAATGCTCCTGCTAACATACAGCACATGGGGGACAAGTATTCACATATGATAACAATACTCCAATAAAAGTAAAAGTCCTGCATTCAAAACCTAACTTAGGTTAAAGATTAAGGGATCTTTAAGTAACTTTACTTAAATCGAAAGTATTGATTGTGCATTAATATGTCTGTCTGTGTTTTACTTCTATATATATATGATGTTTGGGAATGATATTACTCCTGCATTAATGTATATTTGCATTTTAATTCATAAAGAGATGCTGCATCTTTCCTTACCCCTTGTGTTGTGTTTGAAAGCTGTTACCGTTCATGGTGTTCACGGGTACATTTTGACCCATGATTGATCTCAGTCCAAAACACTCAAAAATAATGACTATCATCCAATATTGTTTTAACTACATCATAACTAACTTATTATGCATTCAGAACCGTACAATCCTGTTGTAATTTAATGTTATGGCCCAAAACACATTACACCACATATTGCACACGTGCATGCGTGAGTTCAGGTTCAAGTGTTAGTGTACATATTCTTTGAGAAAGGTGGAGTTCCCGTGGGGGGAGGGGGGCAGAGGGAGGGGAGACCAGGTGCATGTTGCAACAAATTATTGTTACAGTGTATGAAGGGGGGGGGGGAGGGGTGTCTAAAGTCACAGATGAATCTTGATTGGGCCAAATTTGACCCGGAGTCACCCACAACAATTCTGCTGGCTCTCCCCTGAACACCAAATTATACACTTTTCTTTTTAGAGACCTTCAGACGTGGCTAAAATGGTCAAAATCAGTTTTGTAGTGTTTGAATATCTGTTGTGGAGGATATCATGAAGCCTTGTTCAGATACAAGAAACTAGAGCGTAGTTATTAAATCATTTTAACTTGAAACGGGTCACGGGAGACCCGAACACAACATAAGGGTTAAGTATTTCCTGCCACAGTTTTCCGATTATTTCGGAGTATTTTTCAAGTATTTTCCGAGTATTTGAGTTTTCAGAGTATTTGAGTTTTCCGAGTATTTCCTGCCACATTTCTTTTTTGCAGAATGGGCTTTTTTTAAGAGGGGTTCTTAAAGAGACAGGCGCCAAAACGAAGCATTTCAGAAAAAGAGTTAATACAACTAAATTCAGACAGACACGACAAGAAAAATATTTGTGTTTTGAAATATTTAAAGTATAAAAATACGTTCTAGTATAAAACCTTAGCATGGGGGATAACTCTGATATTGAGCATAATACAGTATGTCGCCTTTACTGTAAGTCAATTGAGTTTTTTTCCACTGTGCAAAGCATGATGGGAAATGTAGTTCAATCCAAATTGAAATGGGAGTTTAAAAAAGTAAACGCAAACATTTCGAGAGATGCAATTTAAGTAAAAAGAGGCAATAACTCTGCTTTAAAGTTCAGCTGTAAGTGAAGGAAACAAAAGACTTGGTGGCTTTATGTGAAACTCAAAATGGATGACTGCTGACATCATGGGGTCTTATTGATTATTGTAAGTTATTAGCTGAACACACACACACGACGGCGGCGACGTTTCAGCGATAAAAGCTTTACTCTTAAAATATTCAGCAGCAGTAAACAAATGGAGGATATATGAAGTCTTTGTGAGTGAAAGCATTTACTGTTCTCACTAATGCAGTCGGGCGAACAACGCCGAGTTAAAACGCTGCCATCAATAAAATCCAATCTCCTTCTGTCTGTCTGCATTTCTACGTATATTCGTCTTTTCAACTCTTTCTCCCATGCGTTTCTTTGCTCTTTTCTTTCTGCATCTCACTTTACACGATGTTCCCTCAGCGCTCTTTTCATCTCTTTGTTTTCTGTCTCCTCCTTCACCATTATCTCCTCTAACTCCATCCTTCACCTTGTCTCCCTCTCTTGTTTTGTCCCTCTGTCTTCTCCTGCTGTTTTTTGCAGATGAAGGTGATGTTCTCCTCTGTTCCCATTTGTCTCTTTCTCCTTAGTCATGTTGAGCTTTCTATCACGTGTCTCACGACTGATGTCAACGTTAGGCTGCGAGTCAGTCAAACGTCTGCATATAATAACACATGTGATGGTCTGTCTGTCTACGTGCTAGCTAGGTAGAAACCAAGAAAACACTGTTTGCTTTGCATTGAACATCACGTGTCTCCAAAGTTGTTTTGCAGGTAAACCAAAGGTTAAGTATTAATATGTATGGACTACATTCTTAAAGAGGACATATTAAGCTCATTTTCAGCTTAATATACTAGAGACTACCTCAGGGATTTCAGCCTTTGCAGACCATTTACATGCACTAAAACCTATTTAACACACAAGAGGAAAGGGAACCCCTAAAAAGCCGAATAGAGGCTCTTTAATAATTGAGAAGGACATCCTGACACCAAGCTCACACGGACTGAAGTTGGATTAACCTTAAAGGTCCCATGTCATGCTTTTTTGGTTATCACCCGTCCCCTTGTGTTATGAACCTTTTTCTGCATGTAAACGGTCTGCAGTCACAAACCCTCAAAGTACACCCTGTAGGGAGTAAAACTCTAACACAGAAAAGACCTGTCTGTGCTGCCCCAGAACGCCTCGTTGGACATTTCTCTTTTTCTTCCTGGGTACAGTGACGTGAACATGCCCAGGTCCAAATTGACCAATCCGTGGAGCTCCTCACACACACACACACTCACTCAGCCGTATCTTTTCTCAGCGGCGATACTCCGCTGAGTTTCGCCGGCACACTCAAACTTATCTTTTCTCAGCCGCAGCTGCGTGGATCTCCACTCACAGTTCGCCACACACTCACGCTTGTGTGCTCAGGCTGAGTTCATGCTGAGTTTCGCGTTGTCTCGCTGTCTCGCAGCAACCAGGAAACCACACCAGTAATACAGCTTACACTGTCGGCTCCTCGAGTCTCAAAGGGCGGAGCAGCGAGCCCCGCAACGTCCCGCCAACACGGCACCCAGACCCCACGCAGCATTCTCATCTGTTTGTCCTTACTGGTGTCATTTTCTGGTTGCTAACTAATGCCATTGTAACACATAATCACTGATGTTCCGCTGTAACGGTGGTGGACTCATCAGAACTGAGTGGGCGAGCTGACCAATCAGAGCACATTTGGCTCATAGGGAGGGGGGGGGGGCAGGAGCTCCAACAAGCCGTGTAGGACAGAGAGTGAATACACATGCTATACAGAGATGCTGTATGAGAAACCAATGTGAGTTTGGAACATTGAACAATGTAAATCTATTCTAGTAGACCTCAACAATGGAATTATGATCAGTAGAAATGGCCATGACATGGGACCTTTAAATAAAATGTAATTATTTTGATAAAAGCTCAACATCTGAATGTCTGGTAATTTATCTTATCCCAGACTTTTTTGTTAATTTCTTTATCTGTGTTCATCCACTCTCTCATGTCGCCTCTTTTCTTACAAGCTTCTTCTCTATCTGCAGCTATCTTTGTTTCATCCTGCATTTTGAGGCAGATTGAATAACTTTTGGTAATATTTCCAGTATCATCTTCCTCCTCTCTGTTTCTCACCTGAACATTTCTCTCTTTGTCTCAGACTTTCTCTTTTTTGATGACTTTCTTCTCCTCCTTCTGTCTCTGTTCTGTGTTTTGATTCCCTCTCACTGTCTGAACTCCTTTAGGCAGATGAAAGCGGACGAGTGTTTTCTTCTCCTCCCGACCAGATGAAGATGAAAGTCTGATCTTGTTTGTTTGGTGCCGTTACCGCGGCAACGTCTCACCTGTTTTGCTCGCCTTCAACCCCTAACGAGCATCTCTTAACGAGAAAACACCTCTTCAAAACAACCAATGGGCCACGCGCACACACACACACACATATAACAGAGGAACACAAACAGAACTACAACCAAGACACTCACACAGGGGCATAATCAAAAGACACACACTCTCTCTCTCTCTCTCTCTCTCTCTCACACACACACACACACACACACACACACACACACACACACACACACACACACACACACACACACACACACACACACAGCCTGTGTTCTTGGCAGGGAGTCTTTGGATCTTTAATCCTCATCATCAGCAGCAGGTATCGATATCAGAGGCTCGCTGTCACCTTCTATTAGCTGCCTGAGAGAAGCTGAGGGGGGGATGATACACTGAGAGTGGTGTGTGTGCGTGTGTGTAGTTTGTGGAATATAGTGTGTGTAGAAGTGATCGCACCGTTAGCACAAGTCACGCTTCATTCAGAGTGGCAGACAAACAAATGGCACCAGTGGCATCCGTCGGATACGTTCACACGAACAAAATCATAAGCGCTGTTCAGAGATCAGCGGCACAAATGTATTCAGAGACAAATCAGCTCCTCTCGTACCGACAGCGGAGAGAAAAGAGAGGCAGCGAGATCGGGGAAGTTCAACAAGACATGTGGGTAACGTAAGGTGGTACATATGGTGTTTACGCTGGCTGTTAATTACCAACATATTATGCTTTTAAGAGCAATTTGGTCAAGATCTGTCTTTGTTTTCCCCGTGGTGTCCCTTGTTGGTCTGGCCCAGTTCAGCCAATAAAGGATTTTGATTTCAAGAAACGGTCTTCTCTATGTACTCTCTGCCCTCCAGCCGTGACTCCTATTGGCTATCGCTCCGTACAATGTGTTGGAGTGATAGCCAATAGGAGCGGGAGTGTTACATAGTGATGCTACTATGTTTATGTGATGTCTCTATGTCCAAAAAGTAATATGGGTTACCCCTAACCACAGATTATTGATATAAATATGAGGTTATTTGATTTAGCTGAGGATCAAATGAACACAGATTTATGATTCATGTCTGGAGGGGGGGGGGGGGGCGGGGGGCACTAGCAACAGGAGTCATGAATGGACCGAGGAAGGACAGATTCAAATCTACCAAACCGGCAGGAGGCAGGTGGAGTTGAAAATAGAAATGAGTGATGGAGGGGGGCCGGAGGGCAAAGAGCAGGACTGGAGGGGTCTGTGGGGAGGGGGCACAGGTTTCACACAGCAGGGGCGAAGGTTCATCGACTGTCAACAGCAGGGGGGGAAGGGAACAGCCGGACAGATAACAAGAAAGAGATGCAGCAAAAACAGAGAGAAACACAAAACAAGAGGAAAATAGAGACAGAGGAGGGCAGCTTCACTTCAGAAGAGAGACCTAAACGCTCACACTGAGCGTGTGTGTGTGTGTGTGTGTGTGTGTGTGTGTGTGTGTGTGTGTGTGAGTGAGCCAGAGGTTGCCTCCTGACAGTGTGTGTCCTTCTGACCGGAAGAACAGAGACTTTGATCCATTTCCATTTGCAAAAAATACAATCAAATAGTGCTCTCGCCTCTATTTTCTACGGAAGGTCACAGAGGAGGACTAAATATTATTTTAACATTTTAAATCACAAAGTGACTGCTGACTTGTTTTACTTATTTCACATCACAATGACATTTTGTACAAAAGTAAGTATTGCAATAATATTGATAATGTGATCCAATGGACCACAGAAGGTAGAATAAAAAATAAATAATTGTATAATAACGCAAACAATTAGCAAGATGTTTGTTATTATTTTTCATTGATTGATATATTTTGTGGTTTTCTTTTCATGTTGTAACCGATTCATAGATTTTTATTTTTAGTACTGCATTTTTTCTCTAACTTTTTCTGTAACTTTCCATTTTTATAGGCAGAAAAATAAACTCTTAAACTCACATAAAATAGGACCCTGAAAATGAGCTTATGAGCCCCTTTAAGTCACTTTTTAATAAGACATCAGACTATGCCACAGTTTCTGTCAACAATGATTCATGTTGTTCGAAGTGTATATGTCAAAGATTACGTCACCGAAACACAAAACCTTTGCGACAAAATAATCATTATTGTACGTTCATACATCTTGTGTTTTTCCAGCACTGTCAATCTATCACACTGCCTATATGTAGGAGTCTGTGTGTGTGTGTGTGTGTGCGTGTGTGTGTGTGATCATGCGACCTCCGCCAACCCCCGCTGCTTTTCCATACAGACGTACGGTAATAAGCCGCGGCGCAGAAATCGAACCCATTTACGAGTTCAAACGCCAAAAAACAGACGAATGATCGCTAAGATGGAGCAGACTTCTCTTAAAATGGAGCCCCCCCCCCTCCATTTAGCCTCACCACTCTCTCTCTCTCTCTCTCTCTCTCTCTCTCTCTCTCTCTCTCTCTCTCTCTCTCTCTCTCTCTCTCTCTCTCTCTCTCTCTCTCTCTCTCTCTCTCTCTCTCTCTCTCTCTCTCTCCATACAAATGACTGCTATCAATATTTCCAATCTTCATTTCTCCAGAAGCTCAGGGCCCCTTTCTGCCAGGAATCAATGGCTTCCCACTGAGATCTGCGACAAGGATCAAAAGTGAGAGCGGCTCGGCTCACTTTCTCCGGGATGAAGTCTAGTTTCTCTACAGTTTCATCATTTAGGCAGCCCGCGACTGTGTGTGTGTGTTTGTGTGTGTGTGTGTGTGTGTGTGTGTGTGTGTGTACTGATGCATGTGTGTTTTGGTCCTATCAAAACAGACCAAACTACGACTCGTCTCGCAATTTTTTTCTCAGTCTAATTGCCGTTGTGTTTGATGACATCATTGCACTAACATGGATGATTTTATGGGTGTGTGTGTGTGTGGTTTTGGTAACTTAAGTTGTCTTAAAAATCCTAAAACATGAAAGGGAGCTAAACCCTTAATTTATGACTGATTTAATGATATTATTTCAACTTACATTTTCATTTTTAACAGATATAATCTTATATTCAACCACAAGATCACTTACTTTGACACTGATTATCTCTAAAAGTTGTAAATATAAGGTCATTTTTACATGTTTTAACCAAGGATGTGAGCTAATTAGATTTAATCAACACGTTGAATATGATAGCTCAATTATTGTATGTTGTATCTGATTCTGATATATTTCATTTCAGTTATGTCAAATGAATGATGCTTAAGTAGGTTTTCTTAATCAATCAAATCACATCCACCAGGTCTATGTGTGTCTTCCTGAATGTTTGCAACTTTGTGATTGTCTATCTCAAACTTTATATTGTCATGCATTCATTTATTTATGCGTCTGTCTGCATGTGTCACTCAATTTTCTGTGTGTGTGTGTGAGTGTGTGTGTGTGGGAACTTATACATACATAAGTTAATGCACTTCTGTCTGCATTGTTTTATGTGTGTGTACAATTAAACGGCTGAGTGTGTGTGTGTGTGTGTGTGTGTGTGTGTGTGTGTGTGTGTTTTCTGGTTGTCAGTCACACGGCAGGGCTAGGCTAATCAGCGCAGCTAGCTGTTCGCTGTGTGATCGGCTGATTAATATCCTGTTAGCGTCCCGCGGCTTTTAAGGCTAACTGCTGTTTCCTCTATAGATCCATCGCTTCATAACAGCGCTGCCTTCATCTGGCCTCATTAAGACGATGTATTACTATACTGAGCAACTACACACACACACACACAGACACACACACACACACACACACACACACACACACACACACACACACACACACACACACACAACATGTTTTTTCAAAGCTAAATGCTGATTGGATAAAGCTTTGCCACAGATTTGATAGCAAAAGTTAGTGAGAAAAAGTTACGTGACACTGTGAATAAACACCTGCTTTATTCACATAATTTCCCGATATTCTCACTTTATATGTTTAGAAACAGTGTGGTTGTCATTTACGTATGGTCTGTCAAGTATATAATAGCATTATTTTGTATAAAATAGTGGATTATAACACATAAACAGTACTTGTGTTTTTTTTTAGCTAATGCAAAATAAGTGCAAACATTACTCCTAAAAGACAGTTATAACCAACCTTGAGATGACCCTGGCCAACATGAGGCCCCACGCAAAGTTATATGATGAGGCCCTCTGTTTCACGAGCGTCAACGGGGCGACAGGGGGGGCGTGCTAGTGGAGCCTCGCAGCGGTGTAACCGTGCCGCGCCACACTAATTGCGCCGCATAAGCCCATAGGTGCGCCGCATTTTCGGCTCAGTTGAGGCCCCCTCCGCAAGAGGAGGCCCCCTCCGCAACCCCCCTCCGCAAGATGAGGCCCCCTCCACAACCCCCCTCCGCAAGATGAGGCCCCCTCCGCAAGATGAGGCCCCCTCCGCAACCCCCCTCCGCAAGATGAGGCCCCCTCCGCAAGATGAGGCCCCCTCCGCAACCCCCCTCCGCAAGATGAGGCCCCCTCCGCAACCCCCCTCCGCAAGATGAGGCCCCCTCCGCAAGGTGAGGCCCGCTCCGCAAGGTGAGGCCCGCTCCGCAAGGTGAGGCCCGCTCCGCAAGGTGAGGCCCCCTCCGCAAGGTGAGGCCCCTCCGCAAGGTGAGGCCCGCTCCGCAAGGTGAGGCCTCATCAAGGTGAGGCTCCCTCCGCAATCTGAGGCCCCCTCCGCAAGGTGAGGCCCCCTCCGCAAGGTGAGGCCCCCTCCGCAAGATGAGGCCCCCTCCGCAAGATGAGGCCCCCTCCGCAAGATGAGGCCCCCTCCGCAATATGAGGCCCCCTCCGCAAGGTGAGGCCCCCTCCGCAAGGTGAGGCCCCCTCCGCAAGGTGAGGCCCGCTCCGCAAGGTGAGGCCTCATCAAGGTGAGGCCCCCTCCGCAATCTGAGGCCCCCTCCGCAAGGTGAGGCCCCCTCCGCAAGGTGAGGCCCCCTCCGCAAGATGAGCCCCCCTCCGCAAGATGAGGCCCCCTCCGCAAGATGAGGCCCCCTCCGCAAGATGAGGCCCCTCCGCAAGGTGAGGCCCCTCCGCAAGATGAGCCCCCCTCCGCAAGATGATGCCCCCTCCGCAATATGAGGCCCCCTCCGCAAGATGAGGTCCCCTCCGCAAGGTGAGGCCCCACGCAGTCTGCATGATCGGCCTGTAGGGAGGGACGGCCCTGACTTAATGTCAGATCTAATACCTGTGAACATATTATGTTTTATGATATGAAGTATGACCAAACCTACGCAGCTTCAGATGAATGCAAAGGCTGAGGATTTATAACTTGAAGTAGTTAAAGGGGAAGATAAAGGAAACTGACTAAAGCATGACACCTGATTATTCCCTGTGTTTTTCTTATTTCTGTTATTTATTGTCTTTTATTGTGATTGTAGTAATGTGTTTTTATTACGTGTACAGCACTTTGGCTCGACCAAAAATCGCTTTTAAATGTGCTATATAAATAAAACTTGATTTGATTTGATTTGAAACTGAAAATGATCCAAAACAGGCGAAAAATCGCGTGGTTGAAGTCTTGTTTGTATCCTAAATGTAAACTCTGGGAAGGACACTAGTTGCTAAGTTTCCACTGAACAGAGGTGGGAAGTAGTACAAATACTTTGTTACTATACTTAAGTAAATGTTTCTGGTATCTTTATTCCACTACTTTTTACTTTGACTTCTTACATTTTGAACCCAAATACCTGAACTTTCTACTTCTCACATGTTGAACCCAAATACCTGTACTTTCTACTTCTTACATGTTGAACCCAAATACCTGAACTTTCTACTTCTTACATGTTGAACCCAAATACCTGTACTTTCTACTTCTTACATGTTGAACTCAAATACCTGTACTTTCTACTTCTTCCATGTTGAACCCAAATACCTGTACTTTCTACTTCTTACATGTTCCAAACAGGCTGGTTCCTTTAGTTTGAATGTGTGTTTGGTGGCGTGATCATTATTATTTAGAGTCATTGCGTGCCTATTGATTTGAACACGATCCGTGTATCCATCATTTCCTGGTCTTCTCTAAAGAAGAGGGACCAATGAAAACGTTGTCATGTTGCCGTTGTTCAGCATGGAAACATTCATTAGCTAACAATGACATTATTGTTCTATTAATATAAAGGGAGGTCAGGTACTCTTTAAAACAGCTGGTAGTTATGGGTACTTTTTACTTAAGTACATTTCAAAGCCTCTTTACTTTGACTTGAGTAAAGAAGTTTAGTCAGTACTTCTACTTTTACTATTTTTAAACACGAGTATCTGTACTTCTACTTGAGTAAAGGAAGTGTGTACTTTTGCAATCTATATATTATACAAAACGTACCTAAAATATAAAAGCAGTGGCACGCGCTCTGGAAGTGAAAATGATCCAAAGCAGGAGAAAAACCAGGTGTTTGAAGTCTTGCTAGTGTCCTAAATGAAGGACACTAGTAGCTGAGTTTCCACTGAACCTATTATACATTCGTACCTAAAATATAAAAGCAACAAACCATAACATCGGTCGTACCTTGAAGCTGTGCAGCTGCTCCTTTGCGTCCGTCTCCCTCCCCAGGCAGGAGTTGAAGATGAGCAGCTCGGTGTCTCTCAGCCACGCCTTCAGGTCCTTGATCCGAGCCTCCAGCTGCTCCAGGAGAGAGTTGGTGAGCGGAGAGAGCGCCGAGCGAGGGTTCTCCTGCACCGCGCCGTGACCTCTGACCTCCAGAGAGTTCATGTTGGCCAACTGGGAGGAAGAGGAGGAAGAGGAAGAAGAGGAAGAGGGTCCTGAATGCTCCGAGAGGATTTTCTGACAGGAGAGACAGGAGGAAAAAGAGGAGTCATTGTTGTGTCAATACTCCATCATGCAAAGCAGCAGATCAATCAATACAAACACAATCATTAATCATTCACCTTCGGAGACGCACAGATCGATAAGAGGGATGTCATGTTTTCATTTCTAAACTGAGGGAGGGTGGATTTGGAGCTGCTGGTGAAGATGTTATAATAATTCTCAAGTTGTTGACATTTATAGACGTTGTTTATTGTTTACTGAGTTGTTTGTGCAGCTACGAATGAAGACATATTCTCTTATTCCTCAACATTATTATACGTCATCTGTATGAAGTTGACATTATTATGTTTAAGTTTCATGTTCCTGTGGCGAGGAGTTATTATGTTCTCCTCTCAAGTTCTAATGCCCCTCTGTCTTAAAGGTCACCTATCATGCTATTTGTAGGCAATAGCATGGGTCTCAGATATATACAAATATATTAAAAACATGTCTATGAAGTGTTTTGCTCAAAATACCAAACAGATCACCCATTCTAGCCACGCCTCATATCCCTCTATTTCACTTCCTGTTTCTAAAGTGATGATTTTGGGAAATAAAAATTGATAACAAATAAAAAAGGAGGGGTCTGAGCTCATGCAGGACCCGGCAGCTACTGTCTAACTAAATACTGCCGTGATGAAACGCCATATCATGGATTATCATGGATTATCTCTGAAACAGTATGGAGCTCAAAGGCTTTCTCTCTTGCCGGTTATACCACAAGGTGAGTTCCTTTTGATTTCCTGCTTCTTCACACACATGCTCTCCAGTACAGGTTAGCTCTGAGTGTTAGCGATGCTAATGTAAACACCGACCATATTACGTCCAAAACAGTCGGGCATTGTTTCTGATAGCAACTTTTCTGATTGGGCCGTGGGTCCACATTTCAGATATTACGTCATATCGGACGCAAATCTGGATCAGCTCCGTTGTTCCCCCGTTTTTAGAGATTTGGGTACGGAGGAAAAGAGAGAGGGTTTTATTTCCTGACGCTGCGTGAGTTCCCTGACACGCCGGGGACACACCGGGGACACACCTTTATGTAGAAAAGACATCACAAAGTGCATTTTGCATGATAGGTCCCTTTAAGAGTTGCTATTGTGAAATATTCCTAGTGAAAAAATAAAATGTTATCAGTAATAACTAGGATAAAGTCTAAATATTCTAAAGTGTGATCATTCATTTGTTTGAAGCTGTTGTTGTTAGCTTGCTCGATGGATTAACTGATATTCCCTCCAAGTCATTTAGTCTATGAAGAGTTTTTGAACTGATTTTCTAGAACATGTCATGCCTGCAATAAATTAAAGTATCCCAATATACAAAGTAATGCAAGATTTCATCAATATGTTGAACTTATTCTCTTACATAAATCTACATAAACCTGCGTTCCTGATGCTGTTTGTGTGACTGTGGTTGAGTTGATTTTATTAATGCCGCTCATTGTTCTGAACTCTATTGTGTGAACGCCGCTGCTGCTGTTGTTGTTGTTGTTGTTGTTAATGAACAAAGCTTTGCGGAGTGTAACCAGTGGGTTTTTTTTTTCTCCAGAAGAAAACACATCGGCCGCTAATTCAGCTGAAACTCACACCAACAACAAATCACCCTTTAGACAACAGAGTGAAGCAATCACGGTTTCAAATAGCAACAACTCACAATAACAAGAGTGTGTGTGTGTGTGTGGGTGTGTGTGTGTGTGTGCGCACGTGTGTGTGTGTGTGTGTGCGTGTGTGTGTGTGTGTAATATGCTCTGCAGTCATTTTCAAACCCCTGTTGATCACACAGTGAAACACAGCAAACCGCTGAGAGAGACTATTCCCTACTCGAATTTAAAGTGTGTGTGTGTGTGTGTGTGTGTGTGGTGTGTGTGGATTTTTTTCTGAACAATTCTCATCAATATCGAACAAACAGACTTGTGATGTTCATTGCGGATCATCAGGCGCTGCTGGAAAGCATTTTTAGCACCAGGCATCGCTGCAACACCAGTGTGAATGTGAGGAAGTTCCTCTGAACTGCAGTTCTTAAATTATTTGAAGATCATATCAAATGTGTTTTTTGATTGCCTGTTGTTTCAGAAAATCATTATTGTTTGGATGTTTTGCATCAACCAGTCCAACACTAATGTTATCCTCTTGTTTTCCATTGTGGATGTTTTCCTAATGTGTCTGCAGTAGATATACTTTCTTTATTCCATGGTCCTCTGAGACTTTCTGTAAGAATTAAGTTAGAAAGATATTCATGATATTGCCTCTTTTCTTCCACTGTTGCATTTATATCACTCTTCTTCATTAATCCATCTTTTGCATCTTTCTTGCTTCCCTGATTTCTGTATTTTCCAACTTTGTCTAGTTACTAAATCCGTCTGATCAGATTTCTGCCTTTCTACAGAACAAGTAAGACATTGGAAACTGAGCTTTAATTATCTCTGTTTTAGATATATTACAGTTATTTATTCAAACCTTTTTCACAATCTTCCCTTTCCAAATCTCAGGATATTTAGGGTCCATGTGACGTTTTTGATAGCGTTTTAAAGCGTCATACAGCCTTTATCTTGCATCTCCTGTTAGGACTTTAACAAGCAGCCCTAACAAGAGAAACTTTGAGCATTTGGAGAACAGAGGCGCTCCTGAACGAGCCCCACATGAGTCCCTGCTGCTAATTTGCATATGCATGAGTTTGTACAAAAGGTATTGAGGCGCTGGTATAGCGGCGAGTCTCCCTCCTGAGAGGAAACTCTACTTTAGCTGAACTCTGGCAGGTAAAACCGGCCCATTAGAGGCAGAAGAGGAGCGATTACAGGACCCCCTGACCAGTGAAATGAGCAGGTAGTGTGTGTGGAGGCGACACCATTATGAGTGTGTGGTTATTTTGTCAAAGGGAAACACAGAGAGAGGGAAGATGGAGCAGGAGGATGTAATTCAGGAGATAAAGACTCAGAAACAAAACATTTTCTTTCTGGAGATGTGATTCATTTTGCTCTCTCTCCAGGTGATTGTGGTGAACGTTGTTTACGATGCAAATCTTTTTATATCCTATCAAACTGAGCAGCGTGACACCGAGTGGATGCAGAGTTCTGTCCCTCTTTAATACTTTTCAGAGTTTCTGAAAACTTGTGGTGTGTTTAAAATTCTGAGCACATTTTGTTTATGCTATACGTGTTGTCAAATCACCGAATGAGTTTCAGGATTAAGCGGAATTTAGTGAAAACAGCTGAATGGCAACTAACGAGACTAATAAGACGTTCATACACTTTTATGCTTTTTCCCTTTCCCAATGCTCCGGAACATAATGACATCACTATGTAACACTCGCACTTCTATTGGCTAGCGCTCCAACACATTGTACGTGATAGGCTAAAGGGGCGGGACATCTCTAAGCTGGTTGACCAATCACAAACAGAGCCGGCCAGCTAACCAATCAGAGCAGACTGGGCTCTGGTTTCAGACAGAGGGTGAAAAGAGGTGCTGCAGCACAGGCAGTATGAGAAAAATAAAGAGCTGGGATTTAAGTCAAAATTCTGAGAAAAAATATATTTTATTTTCTCGGACAAATTTAAACTTTTTCTCAAATTAAACTTTTTTCTCAGATTTTGGAACTTTTCTAAATATGACTTTGGTAGAAATAAAAAAGCAAATTAACATGATCCAGTGGGAGAGACGGAAAATGAAGAACAAAAAACCAGCAGATAAGAGAGGAAAGTGAATGAAACAGATATAGGGTATCTATCTATCTATCTATCTATCTATCTATCTATCTATCTATCTATCTATCTATCTATCTACCTACCTACCTATTGTTCTATCTATCTATCTATCTATTGTTCTATCTATCTATCTATCTATCTATCTATCTATCTACCTACCTACCTATTGTTCTATCTATCTATCTATCTATTGTTCTATCTATCTATCTATCTATCTATCTACCTATTGTTCTATCTATCTATCTATCTATTGTTCTGTCTATCTATCTATCTATCTATCTACCTATTGTTCTATCTATCTATCTATCTATTGTTCTGTCTATCTATCTATCTATCTATCTATCCATCTACCTATTGTTCTATCTATCTATTGTTCTGTCTATCTATCTATCTACCTATTGTTCTATCTATCTATCTATCTATCTATTGTTCTGTCTATCTATCTACCTATTGTTCTATCTATCTATCTATCTACCTATTGTTCTATCTATCTATCTACCTATTGTTCTATCTATCTATCTATCTATCTATCACTCACTCCTTACATGCTTTGACCTTGAACTAACATGAAAAACCGACAAGCTGCCGGCAAAATCCACAACAGAAAACTTAATTTACAACCTCTTTATTTCCAGCGTTGTTTTGTGTGTGTGTGTGTGTGTGTGTGTGTGTGTTAGTCATAAATTCTTCATAAGGCCAGGACAGTTCAGAGGCGAGGCACAGGACATCAATTCCAGTTAATTCCCAATTTGTGTCAGAGCAGCAGATGCCGACGCCAGCGCTGATCGGAGCGTTAATGTGAAACTCAGACGCCATGTTGGAAGAGGGGGAGGAGGTGAAGACGAAGAGGAAGAAACAAACAGATGTGAGACCTTTGATAAGTAGTGAAGAGGTTGGAAAGAAAAATGTAACCTCAAAAATAAGAATTAAAAAGAAAGGGATGGAACCGATTTATCGAAGCGAAAAGGAATGAGGGGAAGAGAAAGAAGAAGATGGAGGATAAATAAACGTGAGTGACGAGGCAGAATTGTGGAGGAGAACGAGTGACAGAGGGTGATGGAGAGTGGAGGTGAAGAAGAAGAGATTGGGAGAGGAGGGAAGAGAGGAAGAAATAATACTTTTCATCATCGTTATCGTCTTGATTGATTGTTTTCTTTATAAAATGTCAGAAAGTAGTGAAAAATGCACGCTAGAAAAAGTCCAAAAGCATAAAGGGATGTTTGTGTACAGTCGATTTTGTTTTGAAGTCTAAAATTTTTTGAACTGTGATATACCACAGAGAATAGCAAAAAGTTAACATTTGATACCACGATATTTGACATTTTTGCATTGAAAGCAACTATATGTTGTGCCTTTCATGTCTCCATGCTGCCTGTGCTGCAGCACCTCTTTTCACCCTCTGTCTGAAACCAGAGCTGCTCTGATTGGTTAGCTGGCTGGCTCTGTTGTGATTGGTCAACCGCTTAGAGATGTCCCGCCCCTTAGCCTATCACGTACAATGTGTTGGAGCGCAAGCCAATAGGAGCACGAGTGTTATATAGTGATGTCACTTTGTTGTAGAAGTGTCCAATGGAGGCGTTTTCCTGCTCGGTATTACAATTGGAGATGTTTTTCATAACTCCAAGGTTATATAACTGACCTTCAAAGTATTTTCTCATGGACATATTAAACATTTAATTGGAAATAAAATCAATACATCAAATAAGGTTCTCTTTTTAACGGTGGTGAAAATGGGGGAAAGAGAAATTGAAAGTGTCTGTTTCACCGGCATCTTCTTCTGTTACTACCCAGAATTCCTTTGTTCCCTGATGATATACACAAACTTTAATGTGTGTGTGTGTGTGTGTGTGTGTGTGTGTGTGTGTGTGTCCAAATGTCTCTTTGTCAGGACTAGAGGTTTAATCACAGTCTGGTTACTGCGGCGGAGAGAGAGACACACACATCTGTTGCTGTTGTTTCATTTCTAAAATGAAATCTGTTTGAGGTTGATACACTTCCAATAACTTTCTAAGAATTTGTCTCTGAGACGATAATGTGTGTATGTGTGTGTGTGTGTGTGTGTGTGTGTGTGCATCAGTGAAGACTACAAGGAGACAACACACATACACACACACACACACACACACACACACACACACACAGATGGCTCCTCTCTGTTTCGTTCGGTCGGCAGGAGACGGTTTGTTTCTTTCCGAGGAACAAAGTCTCATCGTCACATTTGAACCTCCTGATGATCCGCTGCCAGCTGTCAGAGACCTGGAATTAATCTCCACGCCCCGACAACTGCTGCCGACGTGCCCATCAGCATGGCTCTCAGTCTCCAGAATAACTCAGATATAAGAGGAGGTACTTCAGGTGTCCCGGTAATGGTAGTAAAAGTTTATTTTTCTCATAAAACAAGGTGACGTTTGAGCTCAGCTGGACCACTCCTCTCATTGGTAAACGCAATATTCAACTTTGATTACTTAATGTTAAAATAGATTGAAAATAAGAGCTTGAGGACACCAACAACTGCTGCCAACGCGCAGAGGTGGGAAGGAGTGGAGTACAAATACTTCGTTACTGTACTTAAGTACATTTTTCTGGTATCAGTACTTTACTCCACTACTTATTTTTCTGACGACTTTTTACTTTTACTTCTTACATGTTGAACACAAATACCTGAACTTTCTACTTCTTACATTTTGAACCCAAATACCTGTACTTTCTACTTCTTACATGTTGAACCCAAATACCTGTACTTTCTACTTCTTCCATGTTCCAAACAGGCTGGTTCCTTTAGTTTGAATGTGTGTTTGGTGGCGTGATCATTATTATTTAGAGTCATTGCGTGCCTATTGATTTGAACACGATCCGTGTATCCATCATTTCCTGGTCTTCTCTAAAGAAGAGGGACCAATGAAAACGTTGTCATGTTGCCGTTGTTCAGCATGGAAACATTCATTAGCTAACAATGACATTATTGTTCTATTAATATAAAGGGAGGTCAGGTACTCTTTAAAACAGCTGCTAGTTGTGGGTACTTTTTACTGAAGTACATTTCAAAGCCTCTTTACTTTGACTTGAGTAAAGAAGTTTAGTCAGTACTTCTACTTTTACCAGAGTATTTTTAAACACGAGTACCTGTACTTCTACTTGAGTAAAGGATGTGTGTACTTTTGCCATCTCTGCCGACGTGCCCATCAGCAAGGCTCTCAGTCTCCAGAATAACTCAGATATAAGAGGAGGTACTTCAGGTGTCCCGGTAATGGTAGTAAAAGTTTATACTTCTCATAAAACAAGGTGAGGTTTGAGCTCAGCTGGACCATTTCTCTCATTGGTAAACGCAATATTCAATTCTGTCAGAAAACTTTGATTATTCAATATATATATATAATGAAAGATAAGAGCTTGAGGATATGAAAAAACGAAAGAAAGGAAGTAATCTGCGACTGCAAAGGTGCATTTTTAGTAGTAAATCATTTGAGATGTGTTAGTAATGGTAAAGTTGAAGCTTCACAGAAACGTTCACTGTTCAATTATGACATTTGGTATCTATTACAGCTTTCATTTTGTGTTTGCAGCTCTGGCTTCTCTGTGGGAACATTGGCTGAGGCTCATGGGTATTGCAGTTTTAAGAAGAGTAGTTAACGAATCCGCTAAATTACATTTTTGAGATGTTTAAATTTGAGTATTGTCTATTTCTACTCTTTTAATTTCTACTTGTGCAATGCCTTGCTTGTTATGCTGCTGCAACACAAACATTTCCCAATTTGGGATCAATAAAGTAAATCTTATCTTACCTTACTAAATCAAATTAAAATGGGAAGTTTGAGTCTAGTAGCAGGAGCATCTGTTACTTCAAAGTCATTTGTACCCGAAGTCTTAATCAGCATTTTGTGTGCTAAATGTGTTTTGTTTTGCTGGAGATTTTAGACTTTGCAGACCATTTACATAAAAAAACTATATAACACACTAGAGGAGAGGGAAACCCCTAAAGGCCTTACACACTAGAGGAGAGGGAAACCCCTAAAGGCCTTACACACTAGAGGAGAGGGAAACCCCTAAAGGCCTTACACACTAGAGGAGAGGGAAACCCCTAAAGGCCTTACACACCAAAGAACACCAAAGAACACCAAAGAACACGTCCCGACGGAACGTCGCCTCACGTCGCCTCACGTCGCCTCACGTCGCCTCACGTCGCCTCACGTCGCCTCACGTCTCCTGCGTCTTGGCCATGTTTCGCACTGGAACACACCGCAAAGACTTCAGCCGACGGCCAAGTTGCACGTACGAACTGCGCATGCGTGAGTGGCAATAACTCTCCTTACCAGCAGGCGGCGGTAGTGTGTATTCGTCATTCAAAAGAGGCAACCGGAAGACAGACTGCGTGATAACCGAGAGAAGAAGAACAGACTGCGTGATATAAACAAACAACAAATAGCCTGTGCGTTCCATTTTCCCTCTACAGCGAGAAGCTCACGGGGCTTTCCCGAACCTGTGTCGAGAGCTGGAGTTCAATGAAATCTCACATTTGCCTTCTTAATAGTTTGTCTGGGTCCCTCACTTCCGTTTAGCTTCTCATGTACTGATTCGCTAGCTGAACAGCCAATCAGAGTGATTTCTTTAGCCGACAGCCTCCCGATTCAACATGTCGAATCGGCGGCGGAAGGTGTCGGCACGGCCGAAAAGACACGACGGTGCAGTACACACCAATCTGAGAAGGGCGACACGACGCTCATCGACGGCCTGACATCTATCGACGCCGAAAATCGGCTCGGTGTGTAAGGACCTTTAGAAGCATTTCAGGCCTCTTTAATGCTTCTCAGGCGTGCATTTTGACACATCCTGCAGACACTTGCAGCCTCTCGTCGTCCCTGAACTCTAAAAGCTAGTCTCAGGAGTCAGAGTGTCTCTCCAGTCTTTCTCCACAGAGCAGAGCCGCTTCAAACCGAGTGGAAAGTGAACAGCTGTTTGTCTCTCATGCGACATCGAGCACACAGTCCATCTCTGCGTTTCCATTTCCTGATGAGCTTTCCTCCTGTGAAGACGACTTGAAGAGAGAACTTTCTCTACGAGGATACGAAGGTTACCTGCTGGATCTGAGAGTGAATAATCATCTGGTGTCTGGAAGCAAACATCTAACAGAGGCAGCATTGTTAGCGCCGATGCTTTTCCAAATTAATTCCAAATGAACATCCGCACCATTGCGTCCTCAACTTGATCAAGATGTGACTTTCCTATTTAAATAAGTCGCTACTCTGCTCCTCAAGGCTGTTTCCCTTTTAACCTCGCAACTACCAGGTCAAATTCCTTCTATTTTAAACATTAGAAGCAGATATGTGGAGAGTAAAATATGTTACCATGTTAAAAAAAGACTTAATTGTGTTGCTTTTTGCAAAAACACTAAGACAATTACGTTTGTTTTTCTGGCAAATGCTTAGAGCTAATGGAAATCTAAACATCTACAGTTCCTCTATTTACCAATGTAGACGATTATGATATGTTTCAAAACCCCAGAATAACACTACATGGTGGGATTATGTTGTCAACTAGAGATATCCATCTAAATAACCTGTATTTAATCAGGTGATGTGATCTATATATCCATGTTCTCCATCCTTTCCAGAACATTCCTCCTCACAGCTAAAGGCCACG
>CM062275.1:32264518-32269518 GCA_031216635.1 Dissostichus eleginoides
TTTGAATATTTAAATGTCTCTTCTCTGACTCTCTGTGTGTGTGTGTGTGTGTGTGTGTGTTTGTTTTTTTGCTGTGCTGTCATCAGAGAGGCGGCAGACATTTTTCAATGTCGCCGATTCTGATGGAGATGCTATCGCTCGGCGCCTCACAGCCATCCATCCCCTTCACTTAGCTAATAGCCACGCCGCGAGAACGAGCCATCGACAGCAAGAGTAAGAGACGAGTGGAAGGTAAATATGTCGCCGTCGCACTCCTCTAACAGTCAGGAAATTATACGATTTATTCGCTGATGGCAAATATTGATTTAAAAAAGGGGATTGGTGGGGGGGGGGGAGGCAGGGGTTGTTTTGTTGTTGTTGTTTGTTTGAAGGATGCCACTGAACCAAAGTCAAAGAAAAGAAGGAGAGAGAGAGAGAGAGGAAGATAGACACGGCGATTAAAATGCATGAGATCCGAACTTTGAGATAAGTGCTGAGAGAGGGATCTTGGAGAAAGGGGACGATGGAGGGGAGAGAGGAGAGGGGGAGAAATGGGGAGAGGAGGAGGAGGGGGGAGGGACGCATGGATGGATAGTTGTGATGTATTCATGCCTCGAGTCAATCTCCATGCAAGGATGGACTGAGATCCACGGGCCTGAGGACGGAGGAGGAAGAAGACAAAGAGACGTGTGTGTGAGGAAGAGAGAGAGGGAGAAATGCAGTAAATAAAAGAGAGGACGAGGTGATGTCCACGCTAACACACACTGGAGATGTGACAGGCTGTCAGACACTGGGAACTGAACTTCAAGAAAAGCATGCGAGCAACACCGATCACTGCTCAGAGACTCAGGAGGCACACAACGTTTGGGGTTTCACTTTCCTATAGTGTGTTATATACGTTTGTGTGCATGTGAATGGTCTGCAGAGGCTAAAATGTGACTCATTTGTTTACTTCTGGACCATAGTGAGGTAACAATCGTGCATCTATTGGTAAGGGCTCCAACATATTGAACATGTAGGCTAAGAGGCGGGACATTTCTAATGGGTTGACCAATCAAAACAGAGCTAACCAATCAGAGCAGACTGGGCTCTGGTTTCAGACAGAGGGTGAAAAGAGGTTCTGCAGCACAGGCAGTATGAGAAAAATAAAGAGCTTTTTGATAGATATCCTTAACATCATGTCTTTATATCAGTAGATAATATGTATAATAAGTCTAAAAATGAGGATTTAGTATATATATATATATATATATATATATATTAAAATGATACGCCTGAAATAAATTCTTTAAATAATTTGGCAAACTGTTATTTTTAGACATTTTAGAGACTTTTAAAGGAAAACTAGGTTATATTTCAAAGTATCTTGTCTCCAAGTATGAGTTTCTACAGGACAGACGGACTGAACATTAGAGTAACCCTAAAGCATTATTACAGTAAACCCTATTTTTTGGTTATTGGTTAAGAAGAGAATTCTATGAGCTTTTTGTAAAGAAAACGAGAACCGAGGGATAAACGCTTGACGAAACAGACGAGAGGGGAAAAGGGGGAGGAGAGGAGAGGGGGAGAAAATCAACAAGCAATCATAAGTTTAATTTGGTCTCCATATTAATGAGCACGGAGCTGAAATGTCAGCAAAAAAGCAGTCATACATGAGAAACATTTAATGCGTTTTGAACATTAGCTCTTTTTTCTTCTCTCGCAGATTCATCTTATCCGCACAAATGAGAGAAGTTTGTCGGAGGCTGCGTAACGGAACGATTCTGTCGTCGCGGCAACTAAAGTTCGGGGGAAGTGATAAGGACGCATCTTCATCCTCATCCTCCTCATCGTTGTGTATTATGCATCCTTCTTATTTTCATGTGTACTGTATTTAACACTGTTTCTCTCCTCCTCTTCCTGGCGCTCTCTTTCTTATCCACCTTTCTACTCGTGTTTTTCTCCATACACAAAGAGTGTGTGTGTGTGTTGTGTGTGTTGTGTGTGTGTGTGTGCAGGAGATGTGTGTGTGTTTGTGTGTGTGTGTGTGTGTGTGTGTGTGTGTTTGTGTGCAGGAGATGTGTGTGTGTGCAGGAGATGTGTGTGTGTGTGTGTGTGTGTGTGTGTATGTGTATGTGTGTGTGTGTGTGCAGGAGATACACAAAAATAGGGAGAAAAAACCTGTATTGGTTACATGTGTGTGTGTGTGTGTGTGTGTTGTGTGTGTGTGTGTGTGTGTGTGTGTGTGTGTGTGTGTGTGTGTGTGAGTGTCTCCGGTCGAGATGGATGTTCCACCGGCTCTGAAAGAGCAGGAAGTGGCTCTCTGACACCCCATTTATACTGCCAGACACTTCAACCGGTGTGTGTGGTGTGTGTGTGTGTGTGTGTGTGTGTGTGTGTTCAGTCTGTAAAAGTACAGCCACAAAAACACCTTTAAGTGACATCACCTTTTTAATAGGTTGTTAGGAAGCATTTCAATATTTTAAGACGATTTCTAACATTTGTTTTACTCTGTTGTTAAAATGAGAGGAACATTGGGTTTAAGCACAACAAGTAATAACAAGAGAGACGTATTAACAGATCAGAATAATGTGTATTAACACATTTAAATAAAGTGCCATGTCTTTCTGTTTGGATATATACGAGTTGTGATTATACTAAATATTTCTTCTTCTCCACCGCATTGACGGTGTGTAACTGAACGTAAATAAACCTTTAACTTTAGATGTAAACTGGATCTAAACACGGTCTTCTGTGTCGCTGAGAGCTTCTGGACGTTTCTCTCTCAGCAAATAAAAAAAAAACCTTCTGTTTGGACCAAAAAGATGTAAGAAAAATAAGAAAGAAAGAAAGAAAGAAAGGGAAACTTTCTCTCTTTCCAAACGAGGCGACACAACAAAAGACCCGGCAACATGTTTTAATTGTCACCATGGAAACGGGCTGAATGAGCCATTTGACTGGCCGGTAAAGACGGCTCGCCATTCAGTGTGTGTGTGTGTGTGTGTGTGGTGTGTGTGTGTGTGTGTGTGTGTGTGTGTGTGTGTGTCGCTTGGAGGTCATTAGTACAAAGCAAGGAGGGAGTCTGTTGAGAGAGAGACGGAGAGAGAGCAAAAAGAAGGCAGAAAAGAAAACAGAGCAAAATAAAGACAGTTGAATAAAAATGCACATAGTAATAAAAATCAATAAGCAATCCTCTCGGCTATTTGTGGGTTTTCTAAATCACCTGAAAATGACTTCAACCGCTGTAATACGTGCTTTTACAATGTTGTGAAAAAACTGGCCAGAATTTGAAAGAATATTTTGGGATCTGACAAAAACTTTATTTTTGAGATAAGTTCAGATTTCTGAGAAAAAAGGCATAATACTTTTTCTCTGAATTTTTACTTTTTTCAACAGTTCTAAAATGTTCAGTTATTTCTAAGATTTCTGACTTTATGAATTTTTTCTCTGATTTTTTTCTCAGATTTCAGATCTTTTTCACAATTTTGCGACTTTTTTTCTCAGAATTTGACTTTTTTTCTCAGAATAAAATTTTTACCTCAGATTTTTTTCTCAGAGTTAAAACAGTTTTCTACAATTTGAGAATTTTATTCTCAGGATTTGACTTTTTTTCTCAGAATGTTTTTCACAGATTTCAATTATTTTTTAACAAATGAGACTTCTTCTCAGAATAAAAATGTTGTCTCAGACTTTTTTCTCAGATTTCTGAATTTTTTCACAAATTTCACACTTTTTTTCTCAGACTTTTGAATTAATTTCTCTGAATTTTTTCTCAGATTTCTGAATTTTTTCACAAATATTAGACTTCTTTTCTCAGACTGTGTATTTTCACCCCTGAACATTCTCATGTTTCAGATTCTTTCATAATTGTGATTTTGTTTTAATCTCAAAACTAACATAATGCCCTAATCCTCCCCCGTAGAAAAGCTGTCAAATCATATGTAAATTACATGAACCCATTACCTTATTCCTTGCACCTACCTCTGTTCTGTTCTAACAAAATCAGCCCGTTTTTCTTCATTAAAATCGAGTATAATCAACACTGAAGGCTCTCTGGGATGCAGGCAGGGCTTTAAACCAGTTGTCTTATTATATTAATGTTCTTCTGATATGGAACACAATGTTTCAGAGATGTATAGAGAACACACCATCAACTCAAAACATCAATAATTATTACTGATAAAACTGCATTTCCCCAGAGGTTGTACATTTGTTTGTGTCAGCTAACATGCTGGCTGATGAAGAGAGAGACCGTGTGTTTGTGTGTGTGTGTGTGTGTGTATTATGTGTGTTGGCAGAGAGGAGGTTGAGTCACACATGCCGCTATAGGTTGATGCCAGGTGACCTTTGACCCCCTAAGAACCCTGGGAATTCTCTGCTGGCAAGACAGTGCGACAAGAAACAATACGAGCAGCAGAAGAAGAAGAAAAACGGAGAGGAATGTTTACCAAAACGTAAGGTGTGGTCTAAAAGATGTTTGGATGAGGAAAGGAGCTTTAATGCCTCACTTGGTATTTCTTTCAGCCTAAAACACAGCCTTTACTACAGGACAACACAACAACCAATCAGGACAGAGAAACGCAGTAGGTTACCGATGGCTCTTAATATGATGATTATTATGGTATGACTCGCTTGAAGTGAATATATCTGCTCTTTCCTCGATGTTCGAGTTTGATTCTTTGGGCTTTTTGCACTCATTTTAAGTCACTTTGAATAAAAGCGTCATGTATGTAACGTGATGCTGCTATTGTAAAATCATCATGGAAAGGATTCACAGTGTTTGCTGGGTTGGGCGGTCTTTCTTAAGCTTTATATTTGTAAATTCAACATGTTTAAACGGTAATATGCAACGTGTAGATGTGAAGGCTGAACAAGTTATGCATATAGTGCCATATTTACATTTAAAGTCGTACTACTTGGGACTATTTGACTGTGTTTGGGGTTGTGTTCAGTTAGCCGTTTAGCTCAGATGCTAACTGTTCTCTCATTGAAGGATTTATCAATAGTTATTCCTTCAAAAGAGTGAGTGAGTGTCGAAGTAC
>CM062275.1:32284518-32294518 GCA_031216635.1 Dissostichus eleginoides
ACACATTATTAGGTTGAATTATTGTTGTAATGCAATTGTTCCGTTATTCATATTGTGCTTCCTACATGTTCCCATTTCTGTTATTGTTTTGTTGTGTTATTGTAATATAGTTTTGTCCTGCGGCGATGAGACATATGGGTCTTGTTATGTTGATAAAGAACGAGGGTAAAAAGGCAAACTGAAATGAGAGAGAGACTGATAGAAAGGCAGGCAGACGGAGAGAGGAAGCAGAACATAGTCTGGTTTCAAGCTGCTGTTCGACTGAAACTCATGTATTAATATCTTTTACATTATTTGTAAGAATTGCCGCTGATAGTAAATTAAGTCGAGCTTTCTGAATGCTGCAGTTTAGAGAGACAGTTCCTCACTCTCTTTTCTGTGTTCCTTAAACAGCGGTTGCTAATAAGTGTCTAAATGAGACGACTAAACGACTATCACGTCGAACGTTAGCCGCCTTTAGCTTAGCGGTGGTGACGTGAAGTCATGTGACCGTGCTGTAGTCCTTTATAGCCCAACATTAGCCCTTAGCTTAGCGGTGGTGACGTGAAGTCTGTGACCGTACTGTAGTCCTTTAGCCCAACATTAGCCTCCTTTAGCTTAGCGTGGTGACGTGAAGTCATGTGACCGTGCTGTAGTTCCTTTATTGCCCAACATTAGCCTCCTTTAGCTTAGCGTGGTGACGTGAAGTCATGTGACCGTGCTGTAGTTCCTTTATAGCCCAACATTAGCCGCTTTAGCTTAGCGGTGGGATCGTGAAGTCATGTGACCGTGCTGTAGTTCCTTTATTGCCCAACATTAGCCTCCTTTAGCTTAGCGGTGGTGACGTGAAGTCATGTGACCGTGCTGTAGTTCCTTTATTGCCCAACATTAGCCGCCTTTAGCTTAGCGGTGGGATCGTGAAGTCATGTGACCGTGCTGTAGTTCCTTTATAGCCCAACATTAGCCTCCTTTAGCTTAGCGGTGGGATCGTGAAGTCATGTGACCGTGCTGTAGTTCTAGTGTTAGCTTCTTACTTCTGGGGATTGCATTTACGCTTTCAAAATCATTAAGAATATATATATGTAAATATGTGGAGATTATCTGCAAAATATCTTATTTCCTGCAATAATTGGAAATCCAATGCTAAAATCCCATTCTTTTTGTCGAGGGACCCCCTGTGGTGCTAACTTCCTTGTCAGACAGGATGTTTGCATCATTATATCTTTCTACTTTTTGTCCTCTGTACTTCATAACTTTTCTCACCTCCTTCTTGCTCCTCTTTCTGCTTCCTCCCAGATATCCCTTCTCCACATTTCACCTCCAATCTCATGCTTTCGTTTCACCGCCTCATTCCTCCTTCCTTATCAATCTCTACTCACCTTGTCATTTCTTTCACTTCCTCAATCTCTGCCTCTTTGTTCCTCTCCTCTAACTCTTCCTCATCTTTCCTCACATTATTTTCCCTCCCCTCTCCTCCCACTCTCTCTCACCTCCTCCTCCTCCTCGACACAGGATCACATCAAATATTTATGCTGCTGGAACAGGGGCCGATTGCTCAAACACACATTACTGTCAGCCGTTTTGTTAAGGTGTGTGAGAGACTGTGTGTGTGTGTGTGTGTGTGTGTGTGTGTGTGTGTGTGTGTGTGTGTGTGTGTTTATTATTTATATATTCGCTGGTTTTCGGTCTCGGCGGGGATCGCCACAACATGTTTCTCACATTAGCAGTGAAATTGTTTGGAATTCCCGGTCGCCGCCGACGACAGTTTGACAGCTCTGTCAGGCCTACGGCGTTTCCACGACAATATAAACACACACACACACACACACACACACACACACACACACACATACAAACACACCCACACACACACACACACACACACACACACATACAAACACACCCACACACACACACATACAAACACACCCACACACACACACACACACACAAACACACACACACACACACACACACACACACCAGTCGCTTAGAAAGACACATTCTCTAAACACACAGGAAAACAATGACTGAAATGCACAAAACAACCCAAACACACACTGATAATTACATGCAGACAGAAACAGAGGTACCCAGAATGCAACACCCACATTAAACACTAAACAAGTATACACACACACACACACACACACGCGCAGCTACTTGACCCGCCGTCAAAGCAGAGAGAGTAAACTATGAATGAAATTAAAGAAGCAGGAGAACGAAAACAACACTTTCATCTCTTCCTGTTTCACTTTGATTCATCTTGAAGCT
Organism: Dissostichus eleginoides; assembly: GCA_031216635.1. Lineage (NCBI taxonomy): Eukaryota > Metazoa > Chordata > Actinopteri > Perciformes > Nototheniidae > Dissostichus > Dissostichus eleginoides. The sequence goes on from CM062275.1 coordinate 32,286,772, forward strand.
GCAAAATGCAAACTCAACTTGTTGGGATGAGAATATCTATTCACCAAACCGAACTCTATATATCAAATACCCATAATATTAATGCTAAAATATTAAGTCTTAACCCTCAAAAAGCATTTTGGAAGAACGAAGAAGCTGCTGTATGTCAATGGTCTGCAGAGGCTAAAATCCATGTGTTCTCCATTCGACTCCTTGGTTTACTTCCGGAACATTGTGACATCACTATGGAACACTTCTATTGGCTAGGGCTCTAGGGGGCGGGACATCTCTGAGCTGTTGACCAATCACAACAGAGCTGTGTCTCCCACCTTACAAAAATGCCCTGAAATTCCCCCAAGAATTCCTCATTAACTTTCCTCCTGAAAATGTGTGATTGTTTTATATAACTGTCCTTACTTACTGTGTTAAATATCACTTTATAAATTATTTGTGTGACCTTTTCTCTTCTACCACTGTCTCTTAACTTCCCATTTTTTGCAACTCATCCTCAATCCTTTCCATCATCTTCTCCTCAACATATAAATTGAATTAAAAACCTTGTTTCTCCTCCTTCTCACCACTTCCTCTCCTCACACCCCCTTGTCCTCCACTGCGAGTGATTCTCACAGAAATAACCAGAGAAGAAGAAAGCGTCTTCCTTCCCTCGAGGCGGCGTTCCTCATTATGCGTCGGCCCTTTCCTGACTCAGGCAGATGAAGGAGATACAACAGATTGTTTTCTCTTGTCGTGTTCCTTTTCCTCCAACCTCCCCTCCCCTGTTTCCGTCTTGTTCTCGCACTAATGTTATCTAAACACTTTGTAAAACAGGATCTCTCGAGGGGGGGGAAGACGAGAAAAAACAGACAAACCGGAGAGGAAGGAGCGACACCGGGACGTTTTACGCAGCGTTTGTAGTGTCAGTTTGACTTTCCTTCACACGGCGCTGACGGATCGCGTGGGAAGTGTTGAATACTGACATCCAGTCACTTGAGGAACATTTTGAATTACACGAATCTATTATTTATTTCTAATTCCAGTCAACAGTGAGTATAATAACATGAGGCAGGGATCATGTAGGCACAGCAGAGATATCCACACTGGTTATACAGACGTTGTATTGGGTAAAAATAACGTCTAATTGGCTTTAAATGCAATTAAAGTGTGTCTATTGAGGTTTGAGCAGTTAATTGTAATTGTGTTTTGTTTATTTGTTTTGTTTTAGCCAAAGCAACTTACATACACTTAGGAGCCATTGGGACACTTTGATAACTGCTGGGGAAGGGATCAAACCGCTGAGAGTCTGATTGGTAGGCGCGTATTTACCCCTTTATTTACCAAACAGCTACACTGGGAGGCTCCTGGTCCAACGGAGGACACGCCGTCTACATGCAAACTGGATTTAGTTTGGTAGAGTTAAAGATGACTGGCTAAAACTAGCCGAAAATCTGTGTTTTTCACTTTCTTCTTGACATTTTCAAAAACCTCTGACCCCTGAGAGGCGTAATTGGAAAAACACATCTTTGTAGCATCCATTTTGTTTCCACATCACAACTTAAAGGTCACCTATCATTCTATTTTTAGACAATAGCATGGGTCTCAGATATATCAAAACATATAAAAAACATGTCTATGAAGTGTTTGCTCAAAATACCAAACAGACCACTCATTCTAGCCACGCCTCATATCCCTCTATTTCACTTCCTGTTTCTAAAGTGCTGATTTTGGGTATAAAGCTTTTAAAAATAAAAGAGGAGGGGTCTGAGCTCATGCGGGACCCGGCAGCTACTGTCTAAACTAAATACTGCCGTGATGAAACGCCATATCATGGATTATCAAGGATTCTCTCTGAAACAGTATGGAGCTCAAAGGCTCTCTCTTGGCGGTTATACCACAAGGTGAGTTCCTTTTTATTTCCTGCTTCTTCACACACATGCTCTCCAGTACAGGTTAGCTCTGAGTGTTAGCGATGCTAATGTAAACACCGACCATATTACGTCCAAAACAGTCGGGCATTGTTTCTGATAGCAACTTTCTGATAGGGCCGTGGGTCCACATTTCAGATATTACGTCATATCGGACGCAAATCTGGATCAGCTCCGTTGTTCCCCCGTTTTTAGAGATTTGGGTACGGAGGAAAAGAGAGAGGGTTTATTTGATGACGCTGCGTGAGTTCCCTGACACACCGGGGACACGTGGTGATGTATAAAAGACATCAACAAGTGCATTTTGCATGATAGGTCCCCTTTAAAGAGGCTCTATTATTCTTTTGGGGGTTTCCCCTTTCCTATAGTGTGTTGTATGCAGGTGAAAACAGAGTCAGGAGTATGGGAAGGAAAGAAAATGGGGAGTTTGCAACGATGGAGGAAGGATAAGAAGAAAATGGAGAGGGTGAAAACAAGGGGAGAAAAGGAAGAAGAGGTACTAGTAGGAAAGGAGATGGACAGGAAAAAGTTGGAATTCAATCATGAAAAATAGGAGAGGAAGATAGAAAGTAAAGTTATGTACAGAACAAAATGGAGGACAGGATGGAAAAACAGGGTATATGCAGGAATCCTGAAGTCAAATGTAAGACCTTTCAAGACCTTTTTTAAGACCCTTTCCATACATTTTAAGACCTCATCGCCACTTGGAGTTCTAACCGGTTACCTTGGCGACACACTTTACCTCACATTGACTATATACAGTATTGATTGTCCTTCCTCCTTATCTTCCAACCATTTGGACGCAGACTTGCATTTCCCCATAACGATGTTGTTTAACAACCGGCGTAAACGGAGCTTCGCACGCTATCAGTCAGTGAGCGCGCGATGTCCTGTTCAGATGACGTCACATCCAACGGGATGCAATAAATAAACTACAGAATCACTACACACCTACGCAATGATTACATTCAGGCAGACTGTAGAAAACAACCTCTTTGGACCATTTATATACTTATTGAAAACAAGCTACAAAATGTAATACCTTGGAAAATGCCGTTTAATACTTTTTAATACTTTTTAATAGCCTTAATTTTCGCTAAATTGATTTATCAACTTTTAATACTTTTTAAGACCCCGCGGACCCCCTGAAAAAGAGAAGAAAGAGAAGAGGAAAGGAAAAGGAAGCGAACTGAGGACAAGTAGGAAGCGAAAGAGACTCAGGACGATAGAAGAGGACGGTGGGAAAGATGGAAATGAGAAAGAAAGAAAAGGGGGAGAATGAAAGGATGAAAATAGGATAAGAGAAAAGAAAGAAGGAGATGATGGGAAAAGAGAAATGGTCAGAAGTCCGAAAGACAGACGTAGAGTAAAAACAAATGAAATAAAGGGAAAGTAAAACATAAATGAGAAAGGCAGAAGGATTATGGAGGTACAGAAGAAACGGAGTGAAAGTTTGAATGAGTCATATTGGCAGCTGTCAATCTGCTGGATTTACAGGTGATCCACTGACAGGTGATGGATCAATAAAGTCAGACTGAAGCATCCTCTGTGCTCCAGTCAATCCTCACAGTAAATAGAGCGGTGCAGGGATGACGTATTTACCCGGAAGTAAGCTGCTGGTTCCCTCGACAAAAAAGCAACAGGATTCCTCCAGAGGATTTAGGAAACTAGCTGGAAATAAGGTCTGTGGAAAACGAAGCTGTTGGATAAATGCACGTTTTGTTCAGCCGGATAATCCACATGTCTACCCTACTTTTACAATCAACGGCCAGAAGCAAAATGCTAACGTTCTGCTATAAAGGAACTACAGCCGAGTCCAGCAGCACGACTTCAACGTCACGCCACTTCAGATCCATATTCAAACATACAGATTCTAATGGAACGAGTTGAAGCGTTTGTTGAACATTTGCAGGAGGCAGGTACTTGCTTTCAAGCAGAACAGGACAAACTAACTTAGAGGAGTGTTTACGTGTTCGGCGTAATGACGTACAACGGCCTCCACGACTTCTGTAGTCCTATTCAGCCACTTGGTAACAACCATCGTTTTTCAGACACGTCAACTCTTCAGAAATCACCAGAGGGGTCACTGCTGATGGATTTAATGTCCTAGAACAAAACGTGATCCGTCTCTTCAATGTGTCTCAACCACAGACCTTATTTCAGATATTTTCCAAAACCCTATGGAGAGATCCCATTGGCTCTGAGACGAGGGAACAGGAAGTGGTGAAATGCTGACTCACTTCCTGGTTTTAGGACTCATTCCTGCACCACTCTATAACAAGACACAGCTGAAGGCTCTTAGAGCATGTTTTCTCTCACTGATTGTGCCGTTATGTTAAATGTTTGTTTTCCATGTGTGGTGTCTTGTATTTGTCTGTTGATGTTACGCATGGAGCTGCTGTGATGCAAGGAGCATTTCAGACTTGATCTGATCATTAAAGTATTATCGTATCGTATTGATCCTGCAGAGAAACACCTGCTGCCTCTCACTGACGTCACTTAGCAACGAACCCATCACTTCATTCACTGATTTAATCTTTCATTAATTTATGAATTCATTTATCAGCACACTCACTCTTTAAATCGCTGACTCATTCATTAAAGAACTTATTCAATCACTCAATCATTGACTCAGTCATTTTCTTATTCACTTGTTTACTTGTTCATTTATTCACTCATTAACTCGTGTCTTGCAATTTTTCTGGCAATAGAAAATTAATTAAGGCAGACAAAATTATTTATTTGCGACTTTGACAACAATTTGTGGATGTTTTAGCCCAAATGTGCTTTAAAATGTGCAATTAAATGACAGCGTTTAGATCTTTTGGTGGTAAAACATATTTTTGTTAGTTTTGTGTTTAACTTCATTACTAATTAATTAAAACAATAAGAAAAGATTCAATATAGGCAGCATTTTAAATAATTTATTTGTACATTTGACAGAAGTTTGTCGATGTTTTAAGCACGTCCAGTTATCTATTATTTTTGTTGATTTCCCACAAAGTATTACAAAAATAAAAGATATTAATGTTATGTTTAACTTTTGTACTTATCGATTAAAGAGAGTAATAAAAAAGCAGTGTTTCTTTTCCTTTCTCTTCCAATTAACTTTTTGGTAGTAAATAATTCAGTCTCACCTTCATTTTCACTACTGAACCAAAACCAGAAACCTCAACTGAGCTGATCTCAGAGCAGCTGGAGAGAAAAACATAACAATTAATGAGAAACTCATCCCACACACACACACACACACACACACACACACACACACACACACACACACACACACACACACACACACACCACACACACACACCACACACACACACACACACACACACACACACACACACACACACACCACACACACACACACACACACACACACACACACAGTAATGTAAATCTGAAAAGCAGCAGCTAATATATGAATAACCAATTACTGTCCAATGCATCCAAAGTGAATTACTGAAACATTACACCGAAGCCACAGTACACACAAAAATGTGTGTATGTGTATTTTGAATGACTGTATATGTAAAGCACTTATATTTATTCCATTTAAATCACAGAACACAGTGAAATGTTGCCAAAACTGCAATGTCTGTTCAATCAAAACAGCAGATGTGTGTGTGTGTGTGTGTGTGTGTGTGTGTGTGTGTGTGTGTGTCCATATGCAAGTAACACACTAACAACAGCAGCAAAGTCTGCAGAACATAACATACTACAGCCTCAGTGTGAGCAATTTGAGCTTCCTTTTAACATTAGCATACACATGACTTTGTGTATGCTTTTATGTGTGTGTGTGTGTGTGTGTGTGTGTGTGTGTGTGTGTGTGTGTGTGTGATAACCAGAGGGAGGCTCCTCAAAGCCGGGGATGAAAGTCGACAGGCAGCGTGACTAAAGACGCCGCTCGCCGAGTCGAGCCTGGCCACACCAGATTACTGCTGTTAACACTGTGTGTGTGTGTGTGTGTGTGTGTATGTGTGGGTGTGTGTCACATGTAACTGTGTTGCATCTTAGTCTTGTTTTGTTCTTCTTTTGTTGGTTTATCTATCTAATGGTAACGGAGTTGTCAAGTTGTAGTTTCTGTCTCTTCTATAATTTTGTCTTCACGTCACAACCGCTAAGCTAAAGGCTGCCAATGTTGGGCTATAAAGGAACTACAGCACAGTCACATGACTTCACGTCACAACCGCTAAGCTAAAGGCGGCTAATGTTGGGCTATAAAGGAACTACAGCACGGTCACATGACTTCACGTCACCACCGCTAAGCTAAAGGCGGCTAATGTTGGGCTATAAAGGAACTACAGCACGGTCACATGACTTCACGTCACAACTGCTAAGCTAAAGGCGGCTAATGTTGGGCTATAAAGGAACTACAGCACGGTCACATGACTTCACGTCACCACCGCTAAGCTAAAGGCGGCTAATGTTGGGCTATAAAGGAACTACAGCACGGTCACATGACTTCACGTCACAACTGCTAAGCTAAAGGCGGCTAATGTTGGGCTATAAAGGAACTACAGCACGGTCACATGACTTCACGTCACCACCGCTAAGCTAAGGGGCTAATGTTGGGCTATAAAGGAACTACAGCACAGTCACATGACTTCACGTCACAACTGCTAAGCTAAAGGCGGCTAATGTTGGGCTATAAAGGAACTACAGCACGGTCACATGACTTCACGTCACCACCGCTAAGCTAAAGGCTGCCAATGTTGGGCTATAAAGGAACTACAGCACAGTCACATGACTTCACGTCACAACCGCTAAGCTAAAGGGGGCTAATGTTGGGCTATAAAGGAACTACAGCACGGTCACATGACTTCACGTCACCACCGCTAAGCTAATGGTGGCTAATGTTGGGCTATAAAGGAACCACATCACGGTCACATGACTTCACGTCACCACCGCTAAGCTAAAGGAGGCTAATGTTGGGCTCTAAAGGAACTACAGCACGGTCACAAGACTTCACGTCACCACCGCTAAGCTAAAGGTGGCTAATGTTGGGCTATAAAGGAACTACAGCACGGTCACAAGACTTCACGTCACCACCGCTAAGCTAAAGGTGGCTAATGTTGGCTATAAAGGAACTACAGCACGGTCACATGACTTCACGTCACCGCTAAGCTAAAGGAGGCTAATGTTGGGCTATAAAGGAACTACAGCACGGTCACATGACTTCACGTCACCACCGCTAAGCTAAAGGAGGCTAATGTTGGGCTATAAAGGAACTACAGCACGGTCACATGACTTCACGTCACCACCGCTAAGCTAAAGGTGGCTAATGTTGGGCGTGATGACATTTAGTCGTCTCATTGTTAGCAACCAGTGTTTTTAACCCTTCAAATATACACCAGTGCGGTATTTAATGAAGTGTTATTTCTCATAAAACAAAACGGGAAAATCTCTTAAGCTTGTATTGATTTCAACGTTGACTCTGAGACGTTGGACGTGGCTAAATGCTGACTAATGTTTGGGTTTTAGTCCTCAACACTGCACCACACATATCAAAGTATTCTTATTGTCCTTTCCCATCGTGTGTTTACCTGTTGTTCCTCGTCAGCTGACTGTAGTTCCTCCTGCTGGCAGACGTCGGGTACTGCAGGCTGCTCAGTCTGACGGCCATCTGCTCCGCCAGGGCTTCACACTGACCTGGGATCAGATCCGCCTGGAAGACACAGAGCAGGACATATGGGCATCAATCACACCATACACTGAGGATATTCATGATCTGGAAGGGGGTACATCTGGGGTCCTTGTGACGGTGAAAAGTGATACGCCTGATTCACCAAGAAGAGATATGCTAAAGCAGTTTCTAGGACATTTAAGAGTGAAACAAA
>CM062275.1:32297018-32307421 GCA_031216635.1 Dissostichus eleginoides
TGTGTGTGCTTGTGTGTGTGTTCATTGAACTGTAAAAAGATCAAAACAAAAGTGAAAGTGCATATTTTTTCTCTGAGCTGCTGTTACAGAACTGACACAGACACACATTCATCGAGGTAGTCAAAGAACAAAGCAATATTAGTGTTATGTGTGTGTGTGCGTGTGTGTGTGTGTGTAGACTTTTTTTTTTTACTTTAAAGCCAAAACAATACCTGCGAGGAGCAATGTGTGAGAAATGCTACCAGAACAGTCACACATAAGTCGATGATTTTGAAATAGTATATTTATAAAGACCTCTGCCATGATTTACAATAATTCTTATAACATTTTAAACACGATTCAAAATAAATGCTGAGTGATTTTCCCGACCGGTTGTAAACAGCTTCAGATCAGCCAATTATCTAACACACTGTTGTTGGGAGTGTTCGGCGCTGTCCGTGGTGCTGATCAAGATGAAATGGTCTACATTGGAGTACAGATACTAACACGGATTGTGCCAGAATGCTTTTAGACGTGAAGTCAACATACTGTAGTTTAACTGTGTCTACAACATTTAATTAAAATGTTGTTCATATAGCCCATTATTACAAATGAACCATTAGTCCTAGGGTGCTTTACAGAGTGTACACAGCTATTTCTGTTCTTAGTTCCTTGCAGAAGTGAAGGAAAAACTCCCAAAGGAAAGTTAACAGGGAGAAATGTTAAAACACCTCGGGCAGAGCAACAGAGGAGGATCCTTCACAGGAGGCAGAGACATGCAATAGATGCCATGTGTGTAGAGTAAAAAGAAAAGAGATGTACCACATACCAAATCCAAATCGAGCAAGATACATCCCAGTTCCTCATGCAGCTGCTAAAGACCTTATTATAATAAGAGATTCTGCATAGATTGAATTATATAGATAGATGTGTGTGTGTGGTGTGTGTGTGTGTGTGTGTATATTTGAAATAGAACATCTGCTCTCAGTGTTTCCAGTTGTGTCTTTAACGCTGCTAATAGACACGAGAATCAATAAGAATCTGCCTCATTTGATGAATATGTAGACCTCCCCATGATACACACACACACACACAGCAAGCTTCTGGGTAGTTCTGCTTGTGTGTGTGTGTGTGTGTGTGTGTGTGTGTGTGTGTGTGTGTGTGTGTGTGTGTGTGTGTGTGTGTGTGTTGCACTCCGATGTGCTGAATCAAGTCATTTTGAGGCTTTTTGTTTACATGTCAGGGCCAATTTACCCAGCAGCCCTGGAAACACTCAGAAGCATGTCTCCCTCAAGGTGTGTGTGTGTGTGTGTGTGTGTGTGTGTTGGTGTGTGTTCTTGGTATGATTCCATGTTTAAAAAATGTGTGTTTTGCTGGAAAGCATACAAGTAGATTTGATTAAATGAAAATGTACCCAACACGAGGGCATGTGTACGCGTCTGTTTGTGTGTGTGTATGTATGTGTGTGTGTGTGTGTGTGTGTGTGTGTGTGTGTGTGGGTGTGTGTGTGTCTCCTGGGGTTTTCCCGGGGCTATAACTGCCAATCAAACAGCGGTGTGAGGACTGAGAGCTGAGCTGAGAGTATACACACTCTGCAGGGGTCCAAAACACACCGCCTGCACAACATGATCCATTCATAACAAATATCAAGGGCTGGGAGGGTTACTTTGTAATGTAATTAGTTACTGAATACTGAATAGATGGCTCTGAAAGTAATCCGAATACAGTTACAGTTACGTGTCTTAAAAAAGTAACGTATTCAGATTACTTTTAGATTACTTTACTGTTTTAATGGCTTATCAAGAGCACAACTCAAACACGACATCTTGGTGTCATTCTGGACAGCTCCCTCTCATTTGCACCCCACATTAAAAACATCCCCCGGACCACATTCTTTGTACTGTCTTAAACCTTTCCTTTCCTTACATTACATTACATTACATTGCATTTAGCTGACGCTTTTATTCAAAGCGACTTACAATCAGTGCATTCGACCAGGAAGATACAAACTTGAAGAAAACAGAATCATATAAGTACATCAGGTTTCATAGAGCCAAAACATTTCAAGTGCTACTCAACTGGCTTTAGATAAGCCAGTCCTTTGTTAGTATAAGTGCTTTGTTATTAATTCTATGCTCGAAGTGGAGTCGAAAGAGATGAGTTTTCAGTCTGCGCCGGAAGATGTGTAATTCTGCTGTCCTGATGTCAATGGGGAGCTCATTCCACCATTTTTGAGCCAGGATAGCAAACCCACGTGTTTTTGCTGATGGGAACTTGGGTCCCCCTCGCAGTGCGGTTGCAGCGAGCCGTTTGGCCGATGCAGAGCGGAGTGCACGTGCTGGGGTGTATGGTTTAACCATGTCCTGGATGTAGGAAGGGCCAGATCCATTCGCAGCATGGTACGTGAGTACCAGTGTCTTGAAGTGGATTCTAGCAGTTACTGGAAGCCAGTGAAGGGAGCGGAGGAGCGGAGTGGTGTGGGAACATTTAGGAAGGTTGAAGACCAGACGAGCCGCTGCATTCTGGATGAGCTGCAGAGGTCGGATGGCACATGCAGGTAGACCAGCCAGGAGGGAGTTGCAGTAGTCTAGGCGTGAGACGACGAGAGCCTGGGCCAGAACCTGCGTCGCTTTCTGGGTCAGGAGGGGACGTATCCTCCTGATGTTGTAAAGAGTGTATCTGCAGCAGCGGGTTGTAGCAGCGATGTTTGCAGTGAAGGACAGGTTGTTATCTAGGGTCACACCCAGATTCCTTGCAGTCTGAGTCGGGGAAACAACAGAGGGGCCGATGTTGATTGTTAGGTCAAGAGTGGGACAATCTTTTCCAGGAAGGAAAAGCAGTTCAGTCTTGTCAAGGTTGAGCTTGAGGTGGTGAGCAGACATCCACTGAGAGATGTCAGCTAGACAAGCAGAGATGCGTGCGACGACCTGGGTCTCTGAGCTGGGAAAGGACAGAATTAATTGGGTGTCGTCAGCGTAGCAGTGGTATGAAAAACCATGCGGGCTAATGACAGATCCGAGCGAGTTTGTGTACAGAGAGAAGAGGAGGGGACCAAGAACAGAGCCCTGAGGGACCCCTGTAGTTAATTGACAAGGGTCGGACTCGGACCCTCTCCAAGTTACCCTGTAGGTGCGGTCTTTGAGGTATGAGGTGAGGAGGGAAAGTGCAGAGCCTGAAACTCCAAGTTCTTGGAGAGTGCGAAGGAGGATCTGATGATTCACCGTGTCGAATGCAGCAGACAGGTCCAAAAGGATGATGACAGAGGAGAGGGAGGCTGCTTTAGCCGTGTGCAGTTCCTCAGAGACAGCGAGGGGCAGTTTCTGTGGAGTGACCTGCCTTGAAACCAGACTGGTGCGGATCCAGAAGGTTGTTCTGATGGAGATAACAGGAGAGTTGTTTAAAGACAGCGCGTTCAAGTGTTTTAGACAGGAACGGGAGGAGAGAGACAGGCCTGTAGTTTATAACATCAGACGGGTTGAGAGTGGGTTTCTTTAGGAGAGGGTTTACTCTTGCCTCCTTGAGACTGTTTGGAAAGTGACCAGAAGTTAGAGAAGTGTTGATGAAATGGTGAGAAACGGTAGAATTAGAATATCAGGAGCGATAGTCTGAAGGAGGTTTGAGAGAGCTGCTGGGGTGGATGTGTTGGATGGAGTAATCCAGGTCTCAGTGAGAGCAAGGAAATCCAGAGACTGCAGGGAAGCGTAGCCAAAGAGGAAGTCAGCCTTATAGCTGACTGGCAGTTCCACAGGCCACCTGCAACTAGATGTTGGATCTCAGTGGAGCATGTGGGATAGACGAGAGCAGGCCGGTTACAACGATTAGGAGATGCACGGGGCCAGTGATAATTGCTAGAGGACACATGAACAGGAATGGAGAATATACACATGTTTTAGCAAGAGGGGCTAAAAACCACCAGCGATACTTAGCTCAATCAAAGTAGGATTTGCCTCCTCGTGACTCCCGCAGGACTCTATTGTCCTTAGAATATTTTATGAATTGTAAGGTGTCCTTGGGTGCTTTGAAAGGCGCCTCTAAATAGAATGAATTATCATTATTATGTATTATTATTATCTGAAACGATGTAATAACTTTTAAAACTTGTTCCAGTCACTTGCCCCATGCATTCAGCAGCAGCACATTCACTTTGATTTGATCCCGTTATGAAATGTCATCATCTCAACAATAAAGAAATGCTACATAAACGTTATCTTGTACATTTTATCGAACCATTTCCGTTTTTAACTTTCAATATATTTTAAAAGAGATCTCTCTCTCATCTGCGTGCGGGGGCGGGGCCTCACAGACACGCTGCATCTCTCTCTCTCTCTCTCTCTCGCTCACAGACACGCTGCAGCGCCGTGCACACAGATCTGCCGGTAATGAATATTACATTTTGTGAGGAAACCTTTCCACCAATAATTCCAATAAGTATTCCAAAATGTATTCACTTCAGGTTTACGTAAGTAACTATAATCAGATTACTCGTTTTTCAAATGTAATGCGAGCTGAATACAGTTACTTTTGTAATCTGATGACGTAACGCCGTTACATGTATTCCGTTACAACCCAACCCTGCAAATATCAGATATTAAATCAATAAAACAAATCAATCATCTAATCAATCCTGTCACAGAGTTATGCTGGATTAGCATTTGATCTCTGCTACAGACCATAGAAGTCCTCTGAGTGTTGCCTGCAGTGTTTCCTCAGCCTTTGATCAGGCAGAGATATCCTAATGTGAATGAGCTGATTGTTGCCGGGGGCGTTGCCCAAAAACAGTTTTAAATACTCGTTTTTGTGGATAAAGATGTTTCTGTTCCTGGAGTGTTTAGTTGTTTTCCATAAGTGTTTTCCCTTTCCTGTAGTGTGTCCCAAAATCCCAAAGTTCACATGTGCTTCGATTGGCTAGCGCTCCCAAACGGTTGTTTACAATGCATTATGCAAACGATGTGTCTCTATGAACAGTATCAACAGCGAGAAATCTAATCTGGAAATGTAAATGACATTTCACATCTAGGGCAAAAGGTTTGGTTTTCATCTACAGGGGATGTTAATGTCATTGTTTTGTGTGTGTGTGTGTGTGTGTGTGTGTGTGTGTGTGTGTGTGTGTGTGTGTGTGTGTGTGTGTGTCACAGGTCAATACTGGAGGTGAGATATTCCAATAACAGGATGTTTTTGTCTTGATAGAGCGGAGCAGTGGGTAATGATATAGGATCAATAATGTAAATGAGATGGCTGCATCCAGCTGCAAGCCAAAACACACACACACACACACACACACACACACACACACACACACACACTCCTGTGCATCCGTGTCGATACTGTAATACAGCTTGATTTGTGTGAAGCAGATAAATTACTGCTACGATTTCTTCTTTGAAAGCAAAATAAATAATTGTTTGCAATACAAGAAAATGCACACACACACACACACTCTCACACACACACACACACACACACACTCACACTCACACACACACACACACACACACACACACACACACACTCACAAACACACACACACACACTCACACTCACACACACACACTCACACTCACACTCACACACACAAACACACACACACACACACACACACCCCCACACACACACACTCTTACAAACAGACCATGGGAGATTTGAGCAACAGAAAAGCAGCGAGTTACAAATAAAACAGGTATAGATGAAAAAAATGATCTTTAGAAACAGAGATCCGTTTCCAACAGAGTAAACTAATGTGTGTGTGTGTGTGTGTGTGTGTGTGTTTGTCTTGTCCTCAGGCTGGTTGTGTTGTCCAGATGTTTCTACTGAGGCTTTCATCTGCAGCTAAAATAAACAAAACAAACCTCCAGCTCACCTCCTCACCTCCTCCTGACCTCATCTCACCTCCTCTCCTCCTCCTGACCTCATCACACCTCCTCTCCTCCTCCTGACCTCATCACACCTCCTCTTCCTCCTCTCTGGTTGCTTTAGTTTTCAGAAGATGCAGCTATTGTCCCTTTCATTGTGACAGACAACCAACCGTTCATATCCAAATCAAAACCTATTATAAGAATACAAAAATCCCTTAAACTCTTGTGATCCCTTCCGCCATGCCCAGTTTGTGTGTGTGTGTGTGTGTGTGTGTGTGTATGCCACCTCGCCCTCCCTCTTTCTCATCAAGATCAGATTTTTGATGTCCGTTAATTATTTCTTAATTAGTTTGCGTGTTAATTAGAACGGTGGCTAATGTTAATTAGCTGTATTAATGGGCGCTGCTGTAACACCTGCCCCCTGCCAGACATCTTCATCTCAAACCTGGAGCAGCTTCCTGATGTGAGGCTCCGACATGCATCAAACCATTGTTTCCTGCTATGTGAAGCATTGGATTTTGGATCTTATAATAGGATCGTTGGCAAACACGCGTTTATGACACATAAATGTTTGGTTCAGCAGGATAATCTCCACATATTAACACCACTCTATGACTTCTATGAAGTAAAAAGCTAATGTTGGGCTATAAAGGAACTACAGCACGGTCACATGACTTCACTTCCAAAATGCTATCAAACCATTGTTTCCTGCTATGTGAAAGAGTACTATCAACACACGGGTCAACTATCAAAGAAGTTAGCATCGCAAAGGGCTCCCTCAACAAGAAGCATTGGATTTTGGAAAATTGCAGAAAACAAGATTGTTGGCAAACACGCGTTTATGACATTTAAATGTTTTGTTTAGCTGATGCAATCTCCAGAAGTAAAAAGCTAATGTTGGGCTATAAAGGAACTACATCACGGTCACATGACTTCACGTCACCACCGCTAAGCTAAAGGTGGCTAATGTTGGGCTATAAAGGAACTACAGCACGGTCACATGACTTCACGTCACCACCGCTAAGCTAAAGGAGGCTATTGTTGGGCTATAAAGGAACTACATCACGGTCACATGACTTCACGTCACCACCGCTAAGCTAAAGGCGGCTAATGTCGGGCTATAAAGGAACTACAGCACGGTCACATGACTTCACGTCACCACCGCTAAGCTAAAGGTGGCTAACGTTGGGCTATAAAGGAACTACAGCACGGTCACATGACTTCACGTCACCACCGCTAAGCTAAAGGCGGCTAATGTCGGGCTATAAAGGAACTACAGCACGGTCACATGACTTCACGTCCACACCCCTTAACTAAAGGTGGCACTAAATGTCTTAAAATGCTGACTCATTTCAAGGTTCTAGGACTCATTCCTGCACCACTCTATACTTGATTTTATAACAAACATTTTCTGGCTATTTTAATCAAACAGTAAGCAGCATTTTAGCATCTTAAACTCACACACACACACACACACGGACACACTGGTCCCCGACACGTCGCTTTGCAAATAAGCTGATCTCCCAGCATGCTCTAGTGAAGCAGACCTAAAACACTATTGAAAAAAAACGTCAACTAACCCAAAGAGAGAGAGACAATGATGATCCCCAGGAAAATCAATAACGTCTTTCCAGTCCCTGCTCACACACACACACACACACACACACACACACACACACACACACACACACACACACACACACACACACACACACACACACACACACACACACACACACACACACACGGTTACAGTGACAGCAGCAGGTGGAAGTGTCTCAGATCAGCTGAAAGACACACAAGGTCAGTCTTAATTTATACTGTATTTCTATCACTTTTATTCACAAACAAAAAGGGAAGATAAATTCAGAAAAAGCTCAAATAACTGCTAAATATCTGAAGAATGACGGATGCAAGGAAGGCAAAAGAGAGGAAGAAATGGAGGAGGAGTGTGAGAAAACATCTGAGGTCTCCCGCAGTGTGTTCAGTCATTTATTTAGTGTTTATCTTCCTCGCTGTCAAATCCTCTGAGACTCAAATAAACTCTGCAGAGAAGGTGGAGCACGTGAGGTGATTTCATTTGAACATCTTATAAGAAAGAGATATGTAGTTAAGGTTAAAGTAGTTCAGATGAGGTTAAAAGTACATTTTTACTATATTTTGCCCAATTTTGGCGGACACTCATGCTCTGCCATTTTTAATTCTAGTATTTTGCACATATTTTTTGTAATACTTTTTCATGTTCTTATCTAACTTACTTTTTAGTATTTTCTTTTTATTTGTATATCTCTTGTAAACATTATTTTTTTAATAATATTTTAAATGTTTTAAGCTCTTTTATTGCTCCTTTTTTCCCACTTAATTCCTCCTGTCTTAAAGGTCACCTGTCATGCTATTTGTAGGCAATAGCATGGGTCTCAGATATATACAAATGTATAAAAAACATGTCTATGAAGTGTTTTGCTCAAAATACCAAACAGATCATTCTAGCCATGCCTCATATCCCTCTATTTCACTTCCTGTTTCTAAAGTGATGATTTGGGGTATAAAGCTTTAAAAAATAAGAGGAGGGGGCTGAGCTCATGCGGGACCCGGCAGCTACTGTCTAAACTAAATACTGCCGTGATGAAACGCCATATCATGGATTATCAAGGATTCTCTCTGAAACAGTATGGAGCTCAAAGGCTTTCTCTCTTGCCGGTTATACCACAAGGTGAGTTCCATTTTATTTCCTGCTTCTTCACACACATGCTCTCCAGTACAGGTTAGCTCTGAGTGTTAGCGATGCTAATGTAAACACCGACCATATTACGTCCAAAACAGTCGGGCATTGTTTCTGATAGCAACTTTCTGATAGGGCCGTGGGTCCACATTTCAGATATTACGTCATATCGGACGCACATCTGGATCAGCTCCGTTGTTCCCCCGTTTTTAGAGATTTGGGTACGGAGGAAAAGAGAGAGGGTTTTATTTTCTGACGCTGCGTGAGTTCCCTGACTCACCGGGGACACACCGGGGACACACCGGGGACACACCGGGGACACACCGGGGACACATGTTGATGTAGAAAAGACATCAAAAAGTGCATTTTGCATGATAGGTCCCCTTTCATTTACTCACCTTTATACACTCAACCTCATTTCTTGCATGTTAAACCAACATGGAAATCGATTTTTGTTATTGATTCCGATTTCTGATTACATTTTGGTTTAAGAGTTAGGGAAGAAATGTGTTTGATGCAAGTATTTCTATTATTAAAAATACAAAATAATAATGATAGAACATCTAAAATGCCAGGTTAATAAACATGCAACCTCGTATCTGTCGTGTTTTCCCTCCTCTCCTCCTCTCCTCCACCTCTTCATCAGGTAGAGTGACCTTGTATTTCATTTACTAATAATTACATGTTGTTTTTCCCACTGAGAGGCTTTAATTAGAATGCTAGAAATATTGATTGCCTCTATCATCTCACTCTCTCCTCCTCTCCATCCCTCCATCCCTCCATCCACTCCAAAGGGTTTCAGATTCACAGAAACAGAGACGAGGAGGACGGAGAGACGGTGAAACTCTGGAAAGAAAGAGGAAGGTGGTGAGGAATAATAGAGAGGGAGAGAGAAGTATTTAAAAGAACAAAATGTTGTGTTTTTGTAAAAGTTTAACATCTAAGTTATTTGATTAGATTTATTTTGAATGTGTAAAACAATAATACAAAAATGTAACATGATAATTGTTATACAATACCTTAATCAGTGTCAAATTGATATACAAAATATTACTGATTCTAAATTATGTATAAACAAATAATCTACTTAATTACACATCCGAAAGGATGTGTAATTAAGTAACTTAAAGGGGTCCTATCATGCAAAATGCACTTTTTGATGTCTTTTATACATACCATGTGTCCCCCGGTGAGTCGGGAACCACGCAGTCAGGATAAAACCCTCTCTCTTTCCTCCGTACCCAAATCTCTAAAAACGGGGGGAACAACGGAGCTGATCCAGATGCGTCCGATATGACGTAATATCTGAAATGTGGACCCACGGCCCTATCAGAAAGTTGCTATCAGAAACAATGCCCGACTGATTTGGACGTAATATGGTCAGTGTTTACATTAGCATCGCTAACACTCAGAGCTAACCTGTACTGAGAGCATGTGTGTGAAGAAGCAGGAAATAAAAAAAACATTTTGATTTAAAATACAAAAATATTATTTCATTTCATTTTCTTTTCATAATTGTAGTTTTATCCTAATTTCACTTGAGTTTTTTCTACTTGATTTTTACCAGATTCTTGTTTTTCGTTAATTTGTTTTACCTACTGATTTTGGTCAATTTATTTACATATAATGCTTTTTTTGTGTTGTCTTATTTTATTTTCAAATTATTGGTTAGCACGCCGGCTTTGCTGTGATTGGACGACAGCTTAGAGATGTCCCGCCCCTTAGCCTATCACGTACAATGTGTTGGAGCGCTAGCCAATAGAAGCACAAGTTGTCCATAGTGATGACTATGTTCTGGAAGTAAATAGGAGTCCGACGGGGAATGTGGGAGAGAAACGTTGGGATTGTAT
>CM062275.1:32308421-32313421 GCA_031216635.1 Dissostichus eleginoides
TCTCTCTCTCCTCTCCATCATGTCAGACAGTCATTCCAGTCGCTCGCCTACAAATCACATCTAATAACTGATAATTATGCGGAATGGACCTTAATTAACGGTAATTCACCCCCTCAAATCTTAATTCTCCTCCGCCACCTGCCAGGTAAATAAAGCCACATCTAATCTTCTTGTTTTGAGACCTCACTCCACGAATGATGATGATGATGATGATGATGATGATGATGGACTCGAGGCCTTTCAATCGGCTCGAGGTAATTTGATTCCAGCGGAGCCCTCTGCATTTTTAATGACGTCAGGTCAGCCAGGCGCGAGCTACTTTCACTTATTTCTCTATTTTATGTCATCTTTGAAACCGCTACGACACTCAAGCTTAAAACAGGAAGAAACACTTTCCAAAAAACTATAACAAATTTTTCATAATTAAGCGTTTATGTGATATAAGAAGGTTTGACTCACTTTCCTGCAAGATCTAAAACGTATGATATGACAATATTATATTTCTCTAGTAAAAATAGTAAGAGTATGATATGCACCTTTAACATATTCATATCATACTTATTAGGGAATAAAGTTTTATTTAGCTTCTCACAAGAAAGTACATTTAAAGTCAATTAAAATAAATTATTATTAGATAAAAATTCAGGTGAAATCAAGTAAACAAACTCACGTGAAATTAGGATATAAGCTTTAATTATTATGAAATATGTTTATGTTATATCAAATATAATTTTGGGACTTTTAACCACTTTATACAAGTTCCAAACACATCTTTTCATATTTATTTGTGTTAATATTTAAGTATATTGCTGTTTAGGAATGAAGAGAACAAGAGACGATGTGAATCTGCTGCTGTTATCTCTTTCTTTTTTACGCCAAGACAGACACTCTTATGGACAAAAACACACACTCAATCATCACCGTCTCCTGCTGAGTGTGTGTTTGTGTGTGTGTTGTGTGTGTGTGTGTGTGTGGTGCGTGTACGTGTAGCATAGAGAGAGTTTCTTGTGAAGTTGTTTTTTAAATCATATTTGATTTCATGCATAATTAGCTCGGCCAGCAGCCACCAGGCTGCATGCTGGGTGTTTACACACACACACACACACACACACACACACACACACACACACACACACACACACACGCTGCCCAGTTCAAGAAGGGGTTTACAAACGCTATTGATGAAATCACAACATTTCTACATTATGGGATAGGAATGTGTCTTACCTGTGTGTGTGTGTGTGTGTGTGTGTGTGTGTGTGTGTGTGTGTGTGTCAGAGAGTGTGAGAGAGTGTGAGAGAGTGAAAGAGAGAGAGAGAGAGAGAGAGAGAGAGAGAGAGAAGAGAGAGAGAGAGAGAGAGAGAGAGAGAGAGAGAGAGAGAGAGAGAGAGAGAGAGAGAGAGAGAGAGAGAGAGAGAGAGAGAGAGAGGGAGAGGGAGAGGGAGAGGGAGAGGGAGAGAGGGAGAGGGAGAGGGAGAGACTTCTTTGCTTAACTCGAGACTTACTCGCAGTCGGATTAAAAACTTAATTATGTTTTAAATGATATTTTAATTAAATATGGAGGGAAGCAGGAAGCGATTGGCACCAAAATAATTAATCAAACATAAAAAAAAGAGGAAATAACTGAGCGGCGTTGTCTTTCTGCTTCGGCCAGCAGAATTAAAGTCATCCTGTTAGCCGAAGACTCATTAAACTTCCTCTTTCCCTTTGTATTCTCTTACAACACCATGTTCACATTACTCTGAATCACAGATGTAATTAATAAAGAGCTGGCTAATTAAATCATCGATGTATTCTTACGAATCTCCAGTTTTTACATGGTAACGTTGGATTCATGCATACAACGTTAAATTAGCAACTTAGCTGCTAGCAATCAAAGCTAATGATTTACATCCATTCAATGTTAAAGAGGCCCTACTCTGCTTTTTGGGGTTCTCCCTTTAGTGTGTTATAGGTTTTAGTGCATGTAAATGGTCTGCAAAGGATACAATCCCAACGTTTCTCTCCCACATTCCCCGTCGGACTCCTATTTACTTCCAGAACATAGTCATCACTATGGACAACTTGTGCTTCTATTGGCTAGCGCTCCAACATATTGTACGTGATAGGCTAAGGGGCGGGACATCTCTAAGCTGTCGTCCAATCACAGCAAAGCCGGCGTGCTAACCAATAATTTGAAAATAAAATAAGACAACACAAAAAAGCATTATATGTAAATAAATTGACCAAAATCAGTAGGTAAAACAAATTAACGAAAAACAAGAATCTGGTAAAAATCAAGTAGAAAAACTCAAGTGAAATTAGGATATAAACTACAATTATGAAAAGAAAATGAAATGAAATAATATTTTTGTATTTTAAATCAAAATATTTTTTTTGTTTCCTGCTTCTTCACACACATGCTCTCCAGTACAGGTTAGCTCTGAGTGTTAGCGACGCTAATGTAAACACTGACCATATTACGTCCAAATCAGTCGGGCATTGTTTCTGATAGCAACTTTCTGATAGGGCCGTGGGTCCACATTTCAGATATTACGTCATATCGGACGCAAATCTGGATCAGCTCCGTTGTTCCCCCGTTTTTAGAGATTTGGGTACGGAGGAAAAGAGAGAGGGTTTTATTGACACACCGGGGACACATCTTTATGTATAAAAGACATCAAAAAGTGCATTTTGCATGATAGGACCCCTTTAAGTTACTTAATTACACATCCTTTCGGATGTGTAATTAAGTAGATTATTTGTTTATACATAATTTAGAATCAGTCATATTTTTGTATATCAATTTGACACTGATTAATTGTGTATTGTATAACAATTATCATGTTACATTTTTGTATTATTGTTTTACACATTCAAAATAAATCTAATCAAATAACTTAGATGTTAAACTTTTACAAAAACACAACATTTTGTTCTTTTAAATACTTCTCTCTCCCTCTCTATTATTCCTCACCACCTTCCTCTTTCTTTCCAGAGTTTCACCGTCTCTCCGTCCTCCTCGTCTCTGTTTCTGTGAATCTGAAACCCTTTGGAGTGGATGGAGGGATGGAGGGATGGAGAGGAGGAGAGAGTGAGATGATAGAGGCAATCAATATTTCTAGCATTCTAATTAAAGCCTCTCAGTGGGAAAAACAACATGTAATTATCAGTAAATGAAATACAAGGTCACTCTACCTGATGAAGAGGTGGAGGAGAGGAGGAGAGGAGGGAAAACACGACAGATACGAGGTTGCATGTTTATTAACCTGGCATTTTAGATGTTCTATCATTATTATTTTGTATTTTTAATAATAGAAATACTTGCATCAAACACATTTCTTGCCTAACTCTTAAACCAAAATATAATCAGAAATCTGAATCAATAACAAAAAACGATTTCCATGTTGGTTTAACATGCAAGAAATGAGCTTGAGTGTATAAAGGTGAGTAAATGAAAGGGGACCTATCATGCAAAATGCACTTTTTGATGTCTTTTATACATCAATATGTGTCCCCGGTGTGTCCCCGGTGTGTCCCCGGTGTGTCCCCGGTGTGTCCCCGGTGTGTCCCCGGTGAGTCAGGGAACTCACACAGCGTCAGAAAATAAAACCCTCTCTCTTTTCCTCCGTACCCAAATCTCTAAAAACGGGGGAACAACGGAGCTGATCCAGATTTGCGTCCGATATGACGTAATATCTGAAATGTGGACCACGGCCCGATCAGAAAGTTGCTATCAGAAACAATGCCCGACTGTTTTGGACGTAATATGGTCGGTGTTTACATTAGCATCGCTAACACTCAGAGCTAACCTGTACTGGAGAGCATGTGTGTGAAGAAGCAGGAAATAAAAAGGAACTCACCTTGTGGTATAACCGGCAAGAGAGAAAGCCTTTGAGCTCCATACTGTTTCAGAGAGAATCCTTGATAATCCATGATATGGCGTTTCATCACGGCAGTATTTAGTTTAGACAGTAGCTGCCGGGTCCCGCATGAGCTCAGCCCCCTCCTCTTTATTTTTAAAGCTTTATACCCCAAATCATCACTTTAGAAACAGGAAGTGAAATAGAGGGATATGAGGCATGGCTAGAATGATCTGTTTGGTATTTGGAGCAAAACACTTCATAGACATGTTTTTTATACATTTGTATATATCTGAGACCTATGCTATTGCCTACAAATAGCATGACAGGTGACCTTTAAGACAGGAGGAATTAAGTGGTAAAAAAGGAGCAATAAAAGAGCTTAAAACATTTAAAATATTATTAAAAAAATAATGTTTACAAGAGATATACAAATAAAAAGAAAATACTAAAAAGTAAGTTAGATAAGAACATGAAAAAGTATTACAAAAAAAATGTGCAAAATACTAGAATTAAAAATGGCAGAGCATGAGTGTCCGCCAAAATTGGGCAAAATATAGTAAAAATGTACTTTTAACCTCATCTGAACTACTTAACCTTAACTACATATCTCTTTCTTATAAGATGTTCAAATGAAATCACCTCACGTGCTCCACCTTCTCTGCAGAGTTTATTTGAGTCTCAGAGGATTTGACAGTGAGGAAGATAAACACTAAATAAATGACTGAACACACTGCGGGAGACCTCAGATGTTTTCTCACACTCCTCCTCCATTTCTTCCTCTCTTTTTCCTTCCTTGCATCCGTCATTCTTCCGATATTTAGCAGTTATTTGAGCTTTTTCTGAATTTATCTTCCCTTTTTGTTTGTGAATAAAAGTGATAGAAATACAGTATAAATTAAGACTGACCTTGTGTGTCTTTCAGCTGATCTGAGACACTTCCACCTGCTGCTGTCACTGTAACCGTGTGTGTGTGTGTTGTGTGTGTGTGTGTGTGTGTGTATGTGTGTGTGTGTGTGTGTGTGTGTGTGTGTGTGTGTGTGTGTGTGTGTGAGCAGGGACTGGAAAGACGTTATTGATTTTCCTGGGGATCATCATTGTCTCTCTCTCTTTGGGTTAGTTGACGTTTTTTTTCAATAGTGTTTTAGGTCTGCTTCA
>CM062275.1:32318421-32333421 GCA_031216635.1 Dissostichus eleginoides
GCTCGTCTGGTCTTCAACCTTCCTAAATGTTCCCACACCACCCGCTCCTCCGCCCTTCACTGGCTTCCAGTAACTGCTAGAATCCACTTCAAGACACTGGTACTTGCGTACCATGCTGTGAATGGATCTGGCCCTTCCTACATCCAGGACATGGTTAAACATACACCCCAGCACGTGCACTCCGCTCTGCATCGGCCAAACGGCTCGCTGCACCGCACTGCGAGGGGGACCCAAGTTCCCATCAGCAAAAACACGTGGGTTTGCTATCCTGGCTCCAAAATGGTGGAATGAGCTCCCCATTGACATCAGGACAGCAGAAAGCTTACACATCTTCCGGCGCAGACTGAAAACTCATCTCTTTCGACTCCACTTCGAGCGATAGAATTACTAACAAAGCACTTATATACTAACAAAGGACTGGCTTATCTAAAGCCAGTTGAGTAGCACTTGAAATGTTTTGGCTCTATGAAACCTGATGTACTTATATGATTCTGTTTTCTTCAAGTTTGTATCTTCTGGTCGAATGCACTTATTGTAAGTCGCTTTGGATAAAAGCGTCAGCTAAATGCAATGTAATGTAATGTAATGTAAGGAAAGGAAAGGTTTAAGACAGTACAAAGAATGCGGTCCGGGGGATGTTTTTAATGTGGGGTGCAAATGAGAGGGAGCTGTCCAGAATGACACCAAGATGTCGTGTTTGAGTTGTGCTCTTGATAAGCCATTAAAACAGTAAAGTAATCTAAAAGTAATCTGAATACGTTACTTTTTTAAGACACGTAACTGTAACTGTATTCGGATTACTTTCAGAGCCATCTATTCAGTATTCAGTAACTAATTACATTACAAAGTAACCCTCCCAGCCCTTGATATTTGTTATGAATGGATCATGTTGTGCAGGCGGTGTGTTTTGGACCCCTGCAGAGTGTGTATACTCTCAGCTCAGCTCTCAGTCCTCACACCGCTGTTTGATTGGCAGTTATAGCCCCGGGAAAACCCCAGGAGACACACACACACCCACACACACACACACACACAACACACACACACACACCATACATACACACACACAAACAGACGCGTACACATGCCCTCGTGTTGGGTACATTTTCATTTAATCAAATCTACTTGTATGCTTTCCAGCAAAACACACATTTTTTAAACATGGAATCATACCAAGAACACACACCAACACACACACACACACACCCCACACACACACACCTTGAGGGAGACATGCTTCTGAGTGTTTCCAGGGCTGCTGGGTAAATTGGCCCTGACATGTAAACAAAAAGCCTCAAAATGACTTGATTCAGCACATCGGAGTGCAACACACACACACACACACACACACACACACACACACACACACACACACACAAGCAGAACTACCCAGAAGCTTGCTGTGTGTGTGTGTGTGTGTGTGTGTATCATGGGGAGGTCTACATATTCATCAAATGAGGCAGATTCTTATTGATTCTCGTTTCTATTAGCAGCGTTAAAGACACAACTGGAAACACTGAGAGCAGATGTTCTATTTCAAATATACACACACACACACACACACACACACACACATCTATCTATATAATTCAATCTATGCAGAATCTCTTATTATAATAAGGTCTTTAGCAGCTGCATGAGGAACTGGGATGTATCTTGCTCGATTTGGATTTGATATGTGGTACATCTCTTTTCTTTTTACTCTACACACATGGCATCTATTGCATGTCTCTGCCTCCTGTGAAGGATCCTCCTCTGTTGCTCTGCCCGAGGTGTTTTAACATTTTTCCCTGTTAACTGTGACTTTCCTTTGGGAGTTTTTCCTTCACTTCTGCAAGGAACTAAGAACAGAAATAGCTGTGCACACTCTGTAAAGCACCCTAGGACTAATGGTTCATTTGTAATAATGGGCTATATGAACAACATTTTAATTAAATGTTGTAGACACAGTTAAACTACAGTATGTTGACTTCACGTCTAAAAGCATTCTGGCACAATCCGTGTTAGTATCTGTACTCCAATGTAGACCATTTCATCTTGATCAGCACCACGGACAGCGCCGAACACTCCCAACAACAGTGTGTTAGATAATTGGCTGATCTGAAGCTGTTTACAACCGGTCGGGAAAATCACTCAGCATTTATTTTGAATCGTGTTTAAAATGTTATAAGAATTATTGTAAATCATGGCAGAGGTCTTTATAAATATACTATTTCAAAATCATCGACTTATGTGTGACTGTTCTGGTAGCATTTCTCACACATTGCTCCTCGCAGGTATTGTTTTGGCTTTAAAGTAAAAAAAAAAAGTCTACACACACACACACACGCACACACACACATAACACTAATATTGCTTTGTTCTTTGACTACCTCGATGAATGTGTGTCTGTGTCAGTTCTGTAACAGCAGCTCAGAGAAAAAATATGCACTTTCACTTTTGTTTTGATCTTTTTACAGTTCAATGAACACACACACAAGCACACACACACACACACACACACACACACACACACACACACACACATTCTAACAGATGGAGCCATGAGTCTGGTTTGAAGAGAAATAATTTCTGACAGAAATCCTTGAAGATCCTTCAGACTGGGAAGCAGCCCAACTCATCACTTTGTGTGTGTGTGTGTGTGTGTGTCTGTGTGTGTGTGTGTGTGTGTGTGTGGTGTGTGTGTGTGTGTGTGTGTGTGTGTATGCAGGCAAGCATGTGTGCACACATGTGTGTGTGTGCATGCAAGTGTGTGTGTATATGTATTTTTAAACAGACACTCTGTTCAAGTTCTACGTCCTCAAGGCGTCCAGGAGAAATTGCTTCACTGTGTGTATATATGGTGTGTGTGTGTGTGTGTGTGTGTGTGTGTTTGTGTGTGTGTGTGTGTGTGTATCAGCTGTATGGTATGAAAAAGCCAATTACAACCATAAGATTGCATTTGCTTGCTCTCTGCAAACTTTGGAAAATATGAGCTGAATATATATCTCTTTGTGTGTAACTAACTTACGTCTTGGAGTTATGACTCACTGAGGTGATGTCCATGCTCATTGGTTAGCTGGCCGGCTCTGTTGAGAGAAAACACAGGGATTTCAGCCTTTGCCGACCATTTACATGCACACAAATCATAACAAAACACAGGAAAGGGAAAACCTCAACAAAGTACAATAGGGCATCTATAAGGAATGAATCCACCCTTCTGATTGGCTGCTGTTCTTGTGATTAATCATAAAAATCCCTTCTACCTTGCAGAAGTTGGATTTAGTTTCTTGATAAATGTGTCTTGTTCATTTCAAACAAAGTTATTTGCTACCATTAAATTAAAAGACTCTTAAGTGTAACTCCAGGCCCAGATTCAGAGTTACAAA
The DNA here is from genome assembly GCA_031216635.1 of Dissostichus eleginoides. Classification (NCBI taxonomy): domain Eukaryota; kingdom Metazoa; phylum Chordata; class Actinopteri; order Perciformes; family Nototheniidae; genus Dissostichus; species Dissostichus eleginoides. The sequence goes on from CM062275.1 coordinate 32,321,790, forward strand.
CTGCAAGAAGGAACACATTAGCAGAGAAAAGAGCAATCTAAGCAGCTAATGAACAACTTGGCAGATTTACTGACTCACTGACCGACTAACCAGCCAGCAAACAGCCTGCAAGCGCAACCCGCAGAGAGACCTAATGAATGGAAGTGGAGCGACATTTAGACAAAGTGAGAAGAATTTTCTCTGAGAGCTTCCAGTTAGTTTCATTTCTGTGTAATAGCAGAAAACAAAACAGTCACACACACACACCTCAACACACACACACACAGGCTGTTGATTGTGTATTGCCTGTTTGTTTATTAGCTCTCTGATTGGGCGGCTCTGCCTTCCACAGATTGGTTGACCTTTCCAGATCTTTTCCGCGAGTCCGCTAAGTAGATCGGACGGCGAACGCGACGCAACGACACTTTATTCAGATTGTTAGTGAATGAGGGAAAAAAGCAAGCAGGCGGTCATATTTGTGTGTGTGTGTGTGTGTGTGTGTGTTTGTGTGTGTGTGTGTTGTTCTTTTTACACACTCACTCTGCCTTCATTGGTTCAATTGAAGCCTCATCTCCATATAGTTTGTTTGCAATTACATCTGAGCGGCGAGCTGAGTGCCCCTATATGATTGTGTCTGGATACTCAGTGTGACTAGCGTGTGTGTGTGTGTGTGTGTGTGTGTGTGTGTGTGTGTGTGTGTGTGTGTGTGTGTGTGTGTGTGTGTGAAGGATAATTTGTGAGAAAAGAGCAGCGATTCATGCTCGATGTGTGTTTATTTCTCGGGCGTGGAGCAATTCACGGTCGATTTGTGTGTGTGTGTGGCTTTATGGGAACATTTGTGCGGTGTGTGTGTGTGTTTATGTGAGGTCATTTGTGCCGGTGAAAAGCGATTCACGTTAAATCTGTGTGTGTGTGTGTGTGTGTGTGTGTGTGTGTGTGTGTGTGGATAATTTGTGTTAGTGGGATGTGAGTGTATACATTTATATGCATATACATGTTCATATGGATGTATGAGTGAGTGTGTGTGAGTGTTTCAGCCGAGATGAGAGTGCAGGATAAGCGCAGAGTGTGTTTCTAGTGGCTTGTTTGCCGCTTGCAGAGCTTTAAAGGGCACGTCCGTCAAAATATGGCACATCTGAATCTCATTCATCTGCAATAAGCAGCTAATCACACGACAGGACAAGTGGGACAACCAGAGCCTGATTTAACACACACACACACACACACACACGCACACACACACACACACACACACACACACACACACACACACAACTGTGCTGCTTTATTTTGATCCCTCTCATCATGGTGTACCTGAATAAATGACATGTGAAGGGTAGCTCTATTATAACTATAGGTGTAAGCACGCACGTGTTATATAGTGCTGTCACTATGTTCCAGAAATGTTGGATTTCAGCCGTTGCAGACCATTACATGCACACATATATTGTATAACACACTACAGGAAGGGAAAACCACCAAAAGTTAAATATAGCTTCTTTAAAACCTTAAAATGGAGCTTGAAGCTTAAAATGTAAATGTTCTATGGGTGGTCTTGAAGAAAAGGTCATGAGTCATTAGTATATAAATAATCATCAAGGAATGCCATCTCGTATAACATAACGGTGTTTATCTACGTAAAAACTCCGAAAATAATCCATTTGTTTCACTCTTAAATGTCCTAGAAACTGCTTTAACATATCTCTTCTTGGTGAATCAGGCGTATCACTTTTCACCGTCACAAGGACCCCAGATGTACCCCCTTCCAGATCATGAATATCCTCAGTGTATGGTGTGATTGATGCCCATATGTCCTGCTCTGTGTCTTCCAGGCGGATCTGATCCCAGGTCAGTGTGAAGCCCTGGCGGAGCAGATGGCCGTCAGACTGAGCAGCCTGCAGTACCCGCCGTCTGCCAGCAGGAGGAACTACAGTCAGCTGACGAGGAACAACAGGTAAACACACGATGGAAAAGGACAATACGAATACTTTGATATGTTTGGTGCAGTGTTGAGGACTAAAACCCAAACATTAGTCAGCATTTAGCCACGTCCAACGTCTCAGAGTCAACGTTGAAATCAATACAAGCTTAAGAGATTTTCCCGTTTTGTTTTATGAGAAATAACACTTCATTAAATACCGCACTGGTGTATATTTGAAGGGTTAAAAACACTGGTTGCTAACAATGAGACGACTAAATGTCATCACGCCCAACATTAGCCACCTTTAGCTTAGCGGTGGTGACGTGAAGTCATGTGACCGTGCTGTAGTTCCTTTATAGCCCAACATTAGCCTCCTTTAGCTTAGCGGTGGTGACGTGAAGTCATGTGACCGTGCTGTAGTTCCTTTATAGCCCAACATTAGCCTCCTTTAGCTTAGCGGTGGTGACGTGAAGTCATGTGACCGTGCTGTAGTTCCTTTATAGCCCAACATTAGCCACCTTTAGCTTAGCGGTGGTGACGTGAAGTCTTGTGACCGTGCTGTAGTTCCTTTATAGCCCAACATTAGCCTCCTTTAGCTTAGCGGTGGTGACGTGAAGTCATGTGACCGTGATGTGGTTCCTTTATAGCCCAACATTAGCCACCATTAGCTTAGCGGTGGTGACGTGAAGTCATGTGACCGTGCTGTAGTTCCTTTATAGCCCAACATTAGCCGCCTTTAGCTTAGCGGTTGTGACGTGAAGTCATGTGACTGTGCTGTAGTTCCTTTATAGCCCAACATTGGCAGCCTTTAGCTTAGCGGTTGTGACGTGAAAACAAAATTATAGAAGAGACAGAAACTACAACTTGACAACTCCGTTACCATTAGATAGATAAACCAACAAAAGAAGAACAAAACAAGACTAAGATACAACACAGTTACATGTGACACACACCCACACATACACACACACACACACACACACACACAGTGTTAACAGCAGTAATCTGGTGTGGCCAGGCTCGACTCGGCGAGCGGCGTCTTTGGTCACGCTGCCTGTCGACTTTCATCCCCGGCTTTGAGGAGCCTCCCTCTGGTTATCACACACACACACACACACACACACACACACACACACACACACACACACACACACATAAAAGCATACACAAAGTCATGTGTATGCTAATGTTAAAAGGAAGCTCAAATTGCTCACACTGAGGCTGTAGTATGTTATGTTCTGCAGACTTTGCTGCTGTTGTTAGTGTGTTACTTGCATATGGACACACACACACACACACACACACACACACACACACATCTGCTGTTTTGATTGAACAGACATTGCAGTTTTGGCAACATTTCACTGTGTTCTGTGATTTAAATGGAATAAATATAAGTGCTTTACATATACAGTCATTCAAAATACACATACACACATTTTTGTGTGTACTGTGGCTTCGGTGTAATGTTTCAGTAATTCACTTTGGATGCATTGGACAGTAATTGGTTATTCATATATTAGCTGCTGCTTTTCAGATTTACATTGTGTGTGTGTGTGTGTGTGTGTGTGTGTGTGTGTGTGTGTGTGTGTGTGTGTGTGTGTGTGTGTGTGTGTGTGTGTGTGTGTGTGTGTGTGTGTGTGTGTGTGTGTGTGTGTGTGTGTGTGTGTGTGTGTGTGTGTGTGTGTGTGTGTGTGTGTGTGTGTGTGTGGGATGAGTTTCTCATTAATTGGATGTTTTTCTCTCCAGCTGCTCTGAGATCAGCTCAGTTGAGGTTTCTGGTTTTGGTTCAGTAGTGAAAATGAAGGTGAGACTGAATTATTTACTTACCAAAAAGTTAATTGGAAGAGAAAGGGAAAAGAAACACTGCTTTTTTTATTACTCTCTTTAATCGATAAGTACAAAAGTTAAACATAACATTAATATCTTTTATTTTTGTAATACTTTGTGGGAAATCAACAAAAATAATAGATAACTGGACGTGCTTAAAACATCGACAAACTTCTGTCAAATGTACAAATAAATTATTTAAAATGCTGCCTATATTGAATGTTTTCTTATTGTTTTAATTAATTAGTAATGAAGTTAAACACAAAACTAACAAAAATATGTTTTACCACCAAAAGATCTAAACACTGTCATTTAGGAAACAAAATAATTGCACATTTTAAAGCACATTTGGGCTAAAACATCCACAAATTGTTGTCAAAGTCGCAAATAAATAATTTTGTCTGCCTTAATTAATTTTCTATTGCCAGAAAAATTGCAAGACACGAGTTAATGAGTGAATAAATGAACAAGTAAACAAGTGAATAAGAAAATGACTGAGTCAATGATTGAGTGATTGAATAAGTTCTTTAATGAATGAGTCAGCGATTTAAAGAGTGAGTGTGCTGATAAATGAATTCATAAATTAATGAAAGATTAAATCAGTGAATGAAGTGATGGGTTCGTTGCTAAGTGACGTCAGTGAGAGGCAGCAGGTGTTTCTCTGCAGGATCAATACGATACGATAATACTTTAATGATCAGATCAAGTCTGAAATGCTCCTTGCATCACAGCAGCTCCATGCGTAACATCAACAGACAAATATCAAGACACCACACATGGAAAACAAACATTTAACATAACGGCACAATCAGTGAGAGAAAACATGCTCTAAGAGCCTTCAGCTGTGTCTTGTTATAGAGTGGTGCAGGAATGAGTCCTAAAACCAGGAAGTGAGTCAGCATTTCACCACTTCCTGTTCCCTCGTCTCAGAGCCAATGGGATCTCTCCATAGGGTTTTGGAAAATATCTGAAATAAGGTCTGTGGTTGAGACACATTGAAGAGACGGATCACGTTTTGTTCTAGGACATTAAATCCATCAGCAGTGACCCCACTGGGGATTTCTGAAGAGTTGAGGTGTCTGAAAAACGATGGTTGTTACCAAGTGGCTGAATAGGACTACAGAAGTCGTGGAGGCCGTTGTACGTCATTACGCCGAACACGTAAACACTCCTCTAAGTTAGTTTGTCCTGTTCTGCTTGAAAGCAAGTACCTGCCTCCTGCAAACTGTTCAACAAACGCTTCAACTCGTTCCATTTAGAATCTGTATGTTTGAATATGGATCTGAAGTTGGCGTGACGTTGAAGTCGTGCTGCTGGACTCGGCTGTAGTTCCTTTATAGCAGAACGTTAGCATTTTGCTTCTGGCCGTTGATTGTAAAAGTAGGGTAGACATGTGGAGATTATCCGGCTGAACAAAACGTGCATTTATCCAACAGCTTCGTTTTCCACAGACCTTATTTCCAGCTAGTTTCCTAAATCCTCTGGAGGAATCCTGTTGCTTTTTTGTCGAGGGAACCAGCAGCTTACTTCCGGGTAAATACGTCATCCCTGCACCGCTCTATTTACTGTGAGGATTGACTGGAGCACAGAGGATGCTTCAGTCTGACTTTATTGATCCATCACCTGTCAGTGGATCACCTGTAAATCCAGCAGATTGACAGCTGCCAATATGACTCATTCAAACTTTCACTCCGTTTCTTCTGTACCTCCATAATCCTTCTGCCTTTCTCATTTATGTTTTACTTTCCCTTTATTTCATTTGTTTTTACTCTACGTCTGTCTTTCGGACTTCTGACCATTTCTCTTTTCCCATCATCTCCTTCTTTCTTTTCTCTTATCCTATTTTCATCCTTTCATTCTCCCCCTTTTCTTTCTTTCTCATTTCCATCTTTCCCACGTCCTCTTCTATCGTCCTGAGTCTCTTTCGCTTCCTACTTGTCCTCAGTTCGCTTCCTTTTCCTTTCCTCTTCTCTTTCTTCTCTTTTTCAGGGGGTCCGCGGGGTCTTAAAAAGTATTAAAAGTTGATAAATCAATTTAGCGAAAATTAAGGCTATTAAAAAGTATTAAAAAGTATTAAACGGCATTTTCCAAGGTATTACATTTTGTAGCTTGTTTTCAATAAGTATATAAATGGTCCAAAGAGGTTGTTTTCTACAGTCTGCCTGAATGTAATCATGGCGTAGGTGTGCAGTGATTCTGTAGTTTATTTATTGCATCCCGTTGGATGTGACGTCATCTGAACAGGACATCGCGCGCTCACTGCTTGATAGCGCGCGAAGGTCCGTTTACGCCGGTTGTTAAACAACATCGTTATGGGGAAATGCAAGTCTGCGTCCAAATGGTTGGAAGATAAGGAGGAAGGACAATCAATACTGTATATAGTCAATGTGAGGTAAAGTGTGTCGCCAAGGTAACCGGTTAGAACTCCAAGTGGCGATGAGGTCTTAAAATGTATGGAAAGGGTCTTAAAAAAGGTCTTGAAAGGTCTTACATTTGACTTCAGGATTCCTGCATATACCCTGTTTTTCCATCCTGTCCTCCATTTTGTTCTGTACATAACTTTACTTTCTATCTTCCTCTCCTATTTTTCATGATTGAATTCCAACTTTTTCCTGTCCATCTCCTTTCCTACTAGTACCTCTTCTTCCTTTTCTCCCCTTGTTTTCACCCTCTCCATTTTCTTCTTATCCTTCCTCCATCGTTGCAAACTCCCCATTTTCTTTCCTTCCCATACTCCTGACTCTGTTTTCACCTGCATACAACACACTATAGGAAAGGGGAAACCCCCAAAAGAATAATAGAGCCTCTTTAAAGGGGACCTATCATGCAAAATGCACTTGTTGATGTCTTTTATACATCACCACGTGTCCCCGGTGTGTCAGGGAACTCACGCAGCGTCATCAAATAACACCCTCTCTCTTTTCCTCCGTACCCAAATCTCTAAAAACGGGGGAACAACGGAGCTGATCCAGATTTGCGTCCGATATGACGTAATATCTGAAATGTGGACCCACGGCCCTATCAGAAAGTTGCTATCAGAAACAATGCCCGACTGTTTTGGACGTAATATGGTCGTCGTTTACATTAGCATCGCTAACACTCAGAGCTAACCTGTACTGGAGAGCATGTGTGTGAAGAAGCAGGAAATAAAAAGGAACTCACCTTGTGGTATAACCGCCAAGAGAGAGAGCCTTTGAGCTCCATACTGTTTCAGAGAGAATCCTTGATAATCCATGATATGGCGTTTCATCACGGCAGTATTTAGTTTAGACAGTAGCTGCCGGGTCCCGCATGAGCTCAGACCCCTCCTCTTTATTTTTAAAAGCTTTATACCCAAAATCAGCACTTTAGAAACAGGAAGTGAAATAGAGGGATATGAGGCATGGCTAGAATGATCTGTTTGGTATTTTGAGCAAAACACTTCATAGACATGTTTTTTATATGTTTTGATATATCTGAGACCTATGCTATTGCCTACAAATAGAATGATAGGTGACCTTTAAGTTGTGATGTGGAAACAAAATGGATGCTACAAAGATGTGTTTTTCCAATTACGCCTCTCAGGGGTCAGAGGTTTTTGAAAATGTCAAAGAAGAAAGTGAAAAACACAGATTTTCGGCTGGTTTTAGCCAGTCATCTTTAACTCTACCAAACTAAATCCAGTTTGCATGTAGACGGCGTGTCCTCCGTTGGACCAGGAGCCTCCCAGTGTAGCTGTTTGGTAAATAAAGGGGTAAATACGCGCCTACCAATCAGACTCTCAGCGGTTTGATCCCTTCCCCAGCAGTTATCAAAGTGTCCCAAATGGCTCCTAAGTGTATGTAAGTTGCTTTGGCTAAAACAAAACAAATAAACAAAACACAATTACAATTAACTGCTCAAACCTCAATAGACACACTTTAATTGCATTTAAAGCCAATTAGACGTTATTTTTACCCAATACAACGTCTGTATAACCAGTGTGGATATCTCTGCTGTGCCTACATGATCCCTGCCTCATGTTATTATACTCACTGTTGACTGGAATTAGAAATAAATAATAGATTCCTGTAATTCAAAATGTTCCTCAAGTGACTGGATGTCAGTATTCAACACTTCCCACGCGATCCGTCAGCGCCGTGTGAAGGAAAGTCAAACTGACACTACAAACGCTGCGTAAAACGTCCCGGTGTCGCTCCTTCCTCTCCGGTTTGTCTGTTTTTTCTCGTCTTCCCCCCCCTCGAGAGATCCTGTTTTACAAAGTGTTTAGATAACATTAGTGCGAGAACAAGACGGAAACAGGGGAGGGGGGGTTGGAGGAAAAGGTACACCACAAGAGAAAACAATCTGTTGTATCTCCTTCATCTGCCTGAGTCAGGAAAGGGCCGACGCATAATGAGGAACGCCGCCTCGAGGGAAGGAAGACGCTTTCTTCTTCTCTGGTTATTTCTGTGAGAGTCACTCGCAGTGGAGGACAAGGGGGTGTGAGGAGAGGAAGTGGTGAGAAGGAGGAGAAACGAGGTTTTTAATTCAATTTATATGTTGAGGAGAAGATGATGGAAAGGATTGAGGATGAGTTGCAAAAAATGGAGAGACAGTGGTAGAAGAGAAAAGGTCATACAAATAATTTATGAAGTGATATTTAACACCGTAAGTAAGGACAGTTATATAAAACAATCACATCTTTTCAGGAGGAAAGTCAATGAGGAATTCTTGGGGGAATTTCAGGGCATTTTTGTAAGGTGGGAGTCACAGCTCTGTTGTGATTGGTCAACAGCTCAGAGATGTCCCGCCCCCTAGAGCGCTAGCCAATAGAAGTGTTCCATAGTGATGTCACAATGTTCCGGAAGTAAACCAAGGAGTCGAATGGAGAACACATGGATTTTAGCCTCTGCAGACCATTGACATACAGCAGCTTCTTCGTTCTTCCAAAATGCTTTTTGAGGGTTAAGACTTAATATTTTAGGGTTAATATTATATTTAATTTATATATAGAGTTCGGTTTGGTGAATACATATTCTCATCCCAACAAGTTGAGTTTGCATTTTGCAGCTTCAAGATGAATCAAAGTGAAACAGGAAGAGATGAAAGTGTTGTTTTCGTTCTCCTGCTTCTTTAATTTCATTCATAGTTTACTCTCTCTGCTTTGACGGCGGGTCAAGTAGCTGCGTGTGTGTGTTTGTGTGTGTGTATACTTGTTTAGTGTTTAATGTGGGTGTTGCATTCTGGGTACCTCTGTTTCTGTCTGCATGTAATTATCAGTGTGTGTTTGGGTTGTTTTGTGCATTTCAGTCATTGTTTTCCTGTGTGTTTAGAGAATGTGTCTTTCTAAGCGACTGGTGTGTGTGTGTGTCTGTGTGTGTGTGTGGGTGTGTTTGTATGTGTGTGTGTGTGTGTGTGTGTGTGTGTGTGTGTGTGTTTATATTGTCGTGGAAACGCCGTAGGCCTGACAGAGCTGTCAAACTGTCGTCGGCGGCGACCGGAGAATTCCAAACAATTTCACTGCTAATGTTGAGAAACATGTTGGCGATCCCCGCCGAGACCGAAAACCAGCGAATATATAAATAATAAACACACACACACACACACACACACACACACACACACACACACACACAGTCTCTCACACACCTTAACAAAACGGCTGACAGTAATGTGTGTGTTTGAGCAATCGGCCCCTGTTCCAGCAGCATAAATATTTGATGTGATCCTGTGTCGAGGAGGAGGAGGAGGTGAGAGAGAGTGGGAGGAGAGGGGAGGGAAAATAATGTGAGGAAAGATGAGGAAGAGTTAGAGGAGAGGAACAAAGAGGCAGAGATTGAGGAAGTGAAAGAAATGACAAGGTGAGTAGGAGATTGATAAGGAAGGAGGAATGAGGCGGTGAAACGAAAGCATGAGATTGGAGGTGAAATGTGGAGAAGGGATATCTGGGAGGAAGCAGAAAGAGGAGCAAGAAGGAGGTGAGAAAAGTTATGAAGTACAGAGGACAAACAGTAGAAAGATATAATGAAGCAAACATCCTGTCTGACAAGGAAGTTAGCACCACAGGGGGTCCCTCGACAAAAAGCATGGGATTTTAGCATTGGATTTCCAATTATTGCAGGAAATAAGATATTTTGCAGATAATCTCCACATATTTACAACACTTAATGATTTTGAAAGCGTAAATGCAATCTCCAGAATTAAGAATCTAACGCTAGAACTACAGCACGGTCACATGACTTCACGATCCCACCGCTAAGCTAAAGGCGGCTAATGTTGGGCAATAAAGGAACTACAGCACGGTCACATGACTTCACGATCCCACCGCTAAGCTAAAGGCGGCTAATGTTGGGCTATAAAGGAACTACAGCACGGTCACATGACTTCACGATCCCACCGCTAAGCTAAAGGCGGCTAATGTTGGGCTATAAAGGAACTACAGCACGGTCACATGACTTCACATCACCACGCTAAGCTAAAGGAGGCTAATGTTGGGCAATAAAGGAACTACAGCACGGTCACATGACTTCACGTCACCACGCTAAGCTAAAGGAGGCTAATGTTGGGCTATAAAGGAACTACAGTACGGTCACATGACTTCACGTCACCACCGCTAAGCTAAAGGTGGCTAATGTTGGGCTATAAAGGAACTACAGCACGGTCACATGACTTCACGTCACCACCGCTAAGCTAAAGGCGGCTAACGTTCGACGTGATAGTCGTTTAGTCGTCTCATTTAGACACTTATTAGCAACCGCTGTTTAAGGAACACAGAAAAGAGAGTGAGGAACTGTCTCTCTAAACTGCAGCATTCAGAAAGCTCGACTTAATTTACTATCAGCGGCAATTCTTACAAATAATGTAAAAGATATTAATACATGAGTTTCAGTCGAACAGCAGCTTGAAACCAGACTATGTTCTGCTTCCTCTCTCCGTCTGCCTGCCTTTCTATCAGTCTCTCTCTCATTTCAGTTTGCCTTTTTACCCTCGTTCTTTATCAACATAACAAGACCCATATGTCTCATCGCCGCAGGACAAAACTATATTACAATAACACAACAAAACAATAACAGAAATGGGAACATGTAGGAAGCACAATATGAATAACGGAACAATTGCATTACAACAATAATTCAACCTAATAATGTGTCTGTCTCTCTGTCTCTCGCTGTCTTCAGTCTGCAGGAGTTTGAGGCCGAATACCAGGAGCTCTGGGATTGGCTGATGGACATGGACGCCATGGTAACAGACAGTCACCAGCTGATGATGTCAGAGGAGCAGAGACATCACCTCTTCAAGGTAAGAAGAGCTCTATTGTGCGTCTGTCCGCGAACACACAAAAGTCATACAAACTCCTGCCGGTATAAGAATGCATTCAGGAACTACTTTTCTATGAGTATTTTTTTTAAAAGGACATAACGTATGTTTACTGAAGTAAGTAAGGCTGTGAGGGGCATACAAAATGCTTTAGTACGAGCCTCAAGAACTTGATGAATTCAACCCCTGCCGAGATCTTGATCATGTTTTCCATCCTGGAGTATTTTCCCAACATTGTCACATCCATCTGTTGAAAGAAGTCAGGTAACAACAGGAGTGGACCACCGTTTAAAGGCACTGGGCAGATTTAAAGTCTTTTACTTAAGGAGTCTGTAAAAGTGGGAAAGTCTAGACATCTGGATTCAGGGAGACCCTTCTTGGACGGTGTCTAAAATTAAAGAGAAGAACGGGTACACAAACATCTTTCCTTTTAAATTTGTGTTTACAAGACAACATAAAATACTCGATAAAAAGACCAGCAAAGAAAAAGATAAACAATAATTATTATAACAATGATGGCTCATGATTGCTTTGGCTGATCAGTGGCAAATTGAAGATGTTTTTTCACAATGAGAAATGCTGATTTTGCAGTTATTTCAATATCAGTTACGTGAGGTGCTGTGT
>CM062275.1:32345136-32352636 GCA_031216635.1 Dissostichus eleginoides
CTACCCTCACCTATGGTCATGAAGGATGGGTCATGACCGAAAGAACGAGATCGCGGATACAAGCGGCCGAGATGGGTTTTCTCCGCAGGGTGGCTGGCGTCTCCCTTAGGGATAAGGTGAGAAGTTCAGTCATCCGGGAGGGACTCGGAGTTGAACCGCTCCTCCTTCGCGTCGAAAGGAGCCAGTTGAGGTGGTTCGGGCACCTAGTAAGGATGCCACCTGGGCGCCTCCCTAGGGAGGTGTTCCAGGCACGTCCAGCTGGGAGGAGACCGAGGGGTAGACCTGGGACCAGGTGGAGGGATTATATCTCTTCTCTGGCCTGGGAGCGCCTTGGGATCCCCCAGTCAGAGCTGGTTGATGTGGCCAGGGAAAGGAACGTTTGGGGCTCTCTGCTGGAACTGCTACCTCCGCGACCCGACCACGGATAAGAGGGAGAAGATGGATGGATGGATGGTCATGACGTCATCACGTAACCACGCCCCCCTTGCGTCAATTTGGACAATAATTCAAAACAAGTTTTAATTATTGCAGCAAATTATCATTGTTTTTTCTATAACTATTATGGATTTACCATTCAAATTAAGTGGACTTACATCAAGTAATTGTATTTTTTTTAAAGTTTCATATTTAGGGACAAAGTGTGTGAACGCACATTAAAAACTCCAAACGTGTGTTTTTAAGTTTTACCTCTTCTTCCTTTATTTAAGAAATATAGATGGAGATAAATACATAGCTTTAAAGTACACAGTTCACACACACTGTTGTGTTTTTACATTCTGCAGTGTGAGCATCAGGGACAGTGCTGGTGAAACATGTAATGAAGCTGGGGGAGAGGAGTTATATCCAGACCACCATAAGAAATTCTGAAATTCAAGTTAAAAACAACGCAGAAATTCGGCAATTTATTTTCTCTCCATGATTCCCCCATATATTTACTACTTAAATGTTAAAGTATATCCAAGTTTTTGGGTGTAAATGTATTAGTATCTTACTGTACAATAACCTTTTTAATTTGTTTTGAGAATATGCACATTTTTTGGGGGAAATATGTGAGTTTTTTTCTAGTAAATGTACCAACTAAAAGTAAGAGAACTGTGTTTGACTCCTTAGCCCACTGTCCCCTTCTATCTCAACTACCTGCAAACAGTCCAGGTTTGAGAAGCTGATATTTCCTTCTTCTTACACCTGGTCTGATTATATACTGTATTACATGTTACTAGATGTTTAGGGTCTGTTTCAGGGTCTGAGTTTGGACGTTATCTTGGGGAAGAGTCTGAGAGCGTTCTGCGTGGTGACGGCCATCACCGTCTGCAGAGAGACTCCTTTGACTCGACTGATGAACTCTGCAGAAACCACCACGTTCCTCGGCTCGTTCCTCACCTGAAGACAGAAACACGGCATTAACAGAAACTAATATTACCCGTTTACACTCATATTGACCTCTGAAATTGACCAATCAGAATCCAGTATTCAACTAAGCTGTTTAATAATGTGAAATACATATTACTTTAACTTCTCATGTAAATGATTTCATTCAATTATTTAAATTGTTTATTTTTTGCACATTTTTACTTTACATGTGTATTTACATACACAGGTATGTAATACACATGTGTGTGTGTGTGTGTGTATGTGTGAATGTGTGTGTGTGAGTATGTGTGTGTGTTTGTGTATGTGTGTGAATGTGTGTGTGTTTGTGAGTATGTGTGTGTGTCTTTGTGTGTGTATGTGTGTGTGTGTGTGTGTGAGTGTGTGTCTTTGTGTATGTATGTGTGTGCGTGTTTGTGAGCATGTGTGTCTATTGTATGTCTGTATGTGTGTGTGTGTGTGTGTCGGTGTGTGTGTGTGAGCATGTTTGTGTGTGTGTGCATGTGTGTCTTTGTGTGTGTGTGTGTGTGTCTTTGTGTGTGTGTATGTGTATGTGTGTTAGTATGTTTATGAGCATGTGTGTCTATTGTATATCTGTATGTGTGTGTGTGTGTATGTGTGTGTATGTGTGTGTGTGTATGTGTGTGTGCGTCGGTGTGTGTGTGAGCATGTGTGTGTGTCTGTATGTGTGTGTGTGTGTTTGTGCGTGTGAGTGTGTGTGTATGTGTGTCTTTGTGTGTGTGTCTGTGTGTGTGTTTGTGAGCATGTGTGTCTTTTGTATGTCTGTATGTCTGTATGTGTGTGTATGTGTGTGAGCATGTGTGTCTATTGTATGTGTGTGTGTGTGTGTGTGTGTGTGTGTGTGTGTGTGTGTGTATAGCGCTTTTCCTAATGCTCAAAGACGCATTTATCTTTTAGTTGTCAGTGTTCAAGAATGTTTTAATAAATGTCTTTACTTTTTACATTTGTAGTCTGACTTTAACTTCTTATTCTTATATAAATACTTGGATTTAATGTATTTAAATGTTTACTTTAACACACGTTGTTTGTATAGATATGCTTATTATTTCATTTTTGTTATACTTGGTTTGACATTTTTTACTTCTTGTGTTAACTTAAATATTTTATTTATTTATCCTTTATTCTTAAATGGAGCATCCAGGGAGGAAACGAGTGTTGTGTCCTCTGAAGCCTCAGGTCTCACGTCATTAAAAACAGAGCAAACTTTGCATATATGCATATTTTAATATCTTGTTTTTGGGTTTATTTGACTGAAATGTAGATAAATATCTTACCTGTTTTTCCGGACCCAAAGCGGGAGAATCCGTCTCCAGACAGATGTTTTCTAACGGCAGCTGTTTCACCAGCTTCTGCTTCTTAGTGGGAAATAAAACAGAGAAATAATCAGAAGTCCTTCATTTGTCCTGCAACAGGGACATTTACAAGATTACATGATAACATGATAACAAAGGTATCCCAACTGTAGCTGTGAACATGACAGGATGTATGATTACCTAGAAGAGCATCAGGACTGTTTTAGGCATATGATAGCTATGTGATTAACATGATGATTCAGCCTCTATGGAGAGAGACATATGACAAGCATGATCATTTCTGACGTGGAGCTAATCTGAAGTAAACATTGAATACTGCTTTCTATTCCTCCATCTTGTGACTGTGTAACTCCCTCTCGTATCAGCATGTGAAGGACACTGTTCAGGAACTAGTTGATGCTCTGTATGTGATGACTACTTCCATTCTGAGAGGATCACAAATACATGGATCCTGAGATTGAAGCTCAAGCCGGGGACCAGGGAGAGTTTCCTAACATTTACAGACAGTGTGATTGCACATCAGGGGTATTTCAGACTATCTGCTTGAGGGGTCTACCAGGTTAATTAATCACTTATCATTAATCATTTAAAGTGATGAAGGTAAATAATAATAATAATAATACATTACATTTATATAGCGCTTTTCCTGGTGTTCAAAGCGCGTTACAAGCAAGTAAAGAAGACAAATAATAACTGGGTGAAGAGGAGGAGGAGTACCTGCTCACTGCGGATGATAGAGGGGGGGATGGAGAAGAAATACCCAGCTTTCACCCCCTCCATGGCCACCGACGGCTTCCCATCGAACGCATGGAGAAGAGCCTTCTCTACCCCTGGTGGACAGGTAGGGGAAGCGCAGCAAGTCAGTGAAACAGCAGAAAATTAAACAAATGGAAATCAAGTTTATTTATTTTTTTATTCTAACCTTTTATGCTCCTAACCTTTTTTATATGACCATATTTTATTCAATATGCTCCTTGGATAACGTTATATTTCATCTTTTTATTTTATTTTCTCCTCATAGCATCGTGAAGCACCTCGAGATGAGGTGGTTTTTAAAGTGTGCTATATAAATGAAATGTATTATGACTAAAATACATAATTTTTTCAATGGTAAATGTTACGTGCCGTAGTGTGTGCTTGTGTGTGTGTGTGTGTGTGTGTGTGTGTGTTTGGGGTGTGTGTGTTTGGGGTGTGTGTCTCCCCCCCTCTCCCCCTGATTGTCTCCCTCCAGGTGCAGCCTCTCCCTCAGGTGCTCCCAATCCCCAATCAGGGCCTCCATCAAGGACCTGAGGAAGGCTGCAGTCTCTCTCTTCCTTCTCCTGTGAGCTGCATGGATGGCAGTGGGTGATCTGTGCAGCAGTGTCGTGTTTTGGTTGTTGTCTACGTGAGACGTGCAACTTATAGAAGTTCTCAGTAGTGTTATGATTTCCTGTGGTCGCTTTCTGTTATGAGAAAGTTCTTTTGGTTTTGTCGTAAGTTTGCAAATTGGCTGGTGAGCCTCTTTTTCTTTAATGAATCAAAAGACCATCTTATGGCTTCACAAATCAGTTTCCTCTCCTCTTTTCTCTCGCCCGGTTATTTTATATTTTGTGACTTCCCTTTGGTTCCCCTAGTCCAGGAGGGAACGTAACACTAAACATCAGATGAATTAAAGTGTATCTCTAAAATAAGATTAAGTAAAACAAGTGGAGAATCAGAAGAGATGCAGTTTATCTACAAAATAAATATTTATAAAAATAGTAAAAATTAGATCAAATAAAGTAAATCTAAACAGGGAAATTCAGTTTATATCTTCAATAAATAAAATGTTAAAAAAATATGTAATCACATCTACTCGACACAAATATAACATCATAAAGAAATAATCATGAAACTCAGCGCAAGTTCAACCAGGAAGACCGTCTTTCCTCATTCATTTACTATTTCCATGTTACTACTCTCTCTCCTCTCAATAAGTGATCGGGGGCGTCACTCCCCAGCTTAACCAATCACTTCGCTCTATTCTCTCAAGCCTATCATAGCGCTCTCCTAACCCTTTTAAATCTGCTCTCCCCTCTGACAGCTGTCATTTCAGGTGACTCGACGCAACCCTCCTCCCCCACCTCCTGTCCCTCTGAATCCAGGGTCAAGCTAAGCCCTCCCCTTCAGACCGAACCCAACCATCCATTCACCACCACCAGGTCAAGCTAAGCCCCTCCCCTTCAGACCGACCCCAACATCCATTCACCACCACCAGGGTCAAGCTAAGCCCCTCCCCTTCAGACCGACCCCAACCATCCATTCACCACCACCAGGGTCAAGCTAAGCCCTCCCCTTCAGACCGACCCCAACCATCCATTCACCACCACCAGGGTCAAGCTAAGCCCTCCCCTTCAGACCGACCCCAACCATCCATTCACCACCACAGGGTCAAGCTAAGCCCTCCCCTTCAGACCGACCCCAACCATCCATTCACCACCACCAGGGTCAAGCTAAGCCCTCCCCTTCAGACCGACCCCAACCATCCATTCACCACCACCAGGGTCAAGCTAAGCCCCTCCCCTTCAGACCGACCCAACCATCCATTCACCACCACCAGGGTCAAGCTAAGCCCCTCCCCTTCAGACCGAAACCATCCATTCACCACCACCAGGGTCAAGCTAAGCCCTCCCCTTCAGACCGACCCAACCATCCATTCACCACCACCAGTGTCAAGCTAAGCCCCTCCCCTTCAGACCGACCCCAACCATCCATTCACCACCACCAGGGTCAAGCTAAGCCACTCCCCTTCAGACGTCGGTCTGAAGGGGAGTCAAGCTAAGCCCCTCCCCTTCAGACTGACCCCAACTATCCATTCACCACCACCAGGGTCAAGCTAAGCCCCTCCCCTTCAGACCGACCCCAACCATCCATTCACCACCACCAGGGTCAAGCTAAGCCCCTCCCCTTCAGACCGACCCCAACTATCCATTCACCACCACCAGGGTCTAGACCCCGGGGGGTTTCATCGGATCGGTTCTCCCCTCCCGAATGATACTCCTGCACAACGGGGCCTAATCACCAAAACTCCATTACATTCATTTGTGTATTCCTGGCAATAAATATGTATTCTTCCATCAACACCGTCTCTCCTGATTGAACTGATAACACTAATCATATGTGTTACCTTGTTCCCTGAGCAGCTGGATGGTGGGTCGTCCTGCAGAACGGGAGTGAACATTTCTGGAAATAAAAAACATACATTTCCTGCACCAACTGAGACTGTAAATACTCTTTAATAAGCTCTTAAAAATATCTCTGCATGTATTTAATATCTTAATGTGTATCAATAAGATAAACATTTGGCATTGCATATTAACCGCATATTGTGTTCATGAAATGGGATTTAATAAACTACATTTCAATCATTTATTTGTTGTTTTGTGGTGGGATCTAATCAGGGTCCAGGTTTCCTCCTCAAATCAAATCAAGTTTTATTTATAAAGCACATTTAAAAGCGATTTTTGGTCGAGCCAAAGTGCTGTACATGTAATAAAAACATATCACAATCACAATAAAACAGAAATATAAAAAACAAAAACACAGGGAAATGTCAGGAGTCGTGCTCCGCTCCGACTAGAAGGCCAGAGAGAAGAAGTGAGTCTTTAGTGAGGGTTTAAAACCGCTAGGGTCTGGGCCGACCTCACATGGAGGGGCAGAGGGTTCCAGAGCCTGGGGCCAGCTGCTGCGAAGGCTCGGTGCCCTCGGGTTTAGAGCCTGGTCTTGGGCACTACCAGCAGCAGCTGGTCAGCAGACCTTAAAGCTCTGGGGTGTAGCGATGGAGGAGTTCTGCTATATAGGCCGGAGCCAGCCCATTCAGGGCTTTGAAAACAAATACAAGGAGTTTAAAATCAATTCTGAACCGAACTGGAAGCCAGTGCAGTGAGGCCAGAGTTGGGGTGCTGTGGTCACGCTTTTTGTGGCCAGTCAGAAGACGTGCAGCTGCGTTCTGCACTAGCTGCAGGCGTCTAATTGAGGCCTGGTCCATACCCACATACAGAGCGTTGCAGTAATCCAGTCTCGAGGTAACAAAGGCGTTAATGACCCTTTCTAGGTCTTTAAAAGATAAATAGGACTTGGTTTTGGCCAATAGTCGTATTTTAAAAAAGTAGGATTTGACTAAGGTGCTGACCTGCTTGTCGAATTTAAAAGTGCTATTGAAGGTCACTCCAAGGTTCATGACAGAGGGGAGGACGTTTTTCTCCATAGCTTCTCCTGAATGACTTAAAATCAAACTGTACATTTTACATTTATATTCAATTTAATATTTAATATTCCTTTCCGTACACACTTAATGTATATATAATATCCTGCTTTAAATGTTGTTACTGTACATTTTTATTTTCACACGTATATTTTCCACATGTATACTTTTTAACTTTCTAATGCTTTTTTTGGTTTCTCTCTCTCTGTTTATTTTCTACTTTTTAATGCTATGTTATTTATTTTTGAGATGTTTCCATTTTGGATTGTTTATTTCTACTCTTTTAATTTCTCTTATGTACAATGCCGTGTCTTTTTATGCTGCTGCAACGCAAACATTTGCCAGATTGGGATGAACAAAGTACTTCTGATCTTACTGGTTATTTCCTCCATCTCTACTCACAGAGGCAGATCCAGCTCTTTGGCGATCTGAGCCTGACGGATCAGAACTTTCCTCTGGACGTCTTTATCCGTCTCGCCTCTCACAAACCGGGGCGTGAAATCCAGACCGACCTGCAGGGGGGGGGGGGGAGAGTTTAATAAAGGCAAGACTGCTTCAAGTTTCAAGTTTCAAGGC
>CM062275.1:32355136-32377636 GCA_031216635.1 Dissostichus eleginoides
TTTAATCTGTCCCATACATACAAAACATATCCCACGATCTGACCCTTTCAATTTGAGTTTACCTGGAGAGACGCGCCCCTCTGCTGCTCCGGGGAAACTCCCTGAACCGGGTGGACTCCCAGGCACGGGAAAATAAAATCTGGAAACCTGAGAAGAGAAAAATCATCAGGACAAAGAAAACATTTCATTCATTTCAGTCTGATAGTTATAGTTACCTCTGTGACAACTCAATGATCTTCTCAAATTCCCCAGCATGTTCGGCTACGGCTAATATGGCTAACAATCCAGCCTGGGAAATAAAAAACATGGTATTTATAAAGTGCTAATAACACTGATCAATCACTAACACTGAATAATAACAAAATAAGCTTTTTTATGTTATTATATATGTTATATATGTTTTTAAAATTCCTCGTGCATGTCAACCTACTTGTTAATAAACCTGATTCTGATTGATACCAACACTAAAAAGAGTTAGTATTTATTTTGTATGCATAGGAATATGTTAAGAAAATGTCACTCTAGGTTAGTAATTGTGTTTACTGACACAGAAGTAGATAGGGTTAATACAACATATTGTAGTAGGTTAAAGAAATGCTGGTAGTTATATGTTGGTGTTGTCTATTGCTGCATCACCTAAAGAGGATCCTAGTAACACCTTATGAAATGCTACTTGTTACAGAGTATTTGTACACTGTTTCTGTGCTTCAGTAAACTCTGTAGCTGACACCACTCACCTGTTTTGAACTCTCCACCACCTCCTCTAAGTCCTGACAACAGACAGAGGAACATGTGTCGCTTAATAAGACATTTCATGTACAAAATAAACACTTAATGTGCTTTAAATGTTATACTAACCTTGTCAAAGTCCTTGGAGGAGATGTGACAGTGGCAGTCAACGTACCCCTGCATGTGGACACAGCGGAGCGTTCAAAGCATGCGTTAAAAAACGATCAAAACAATACCTTATTCTGCAAAAGCGAGGCGGACTGCGCATGCGTAGTGGAGTACAGCGCAGCGTTGCCACGGGAAGAGGCGTTCCATGCCACGTGATTGGTCAAACCAGAGGGTAAGAGGCGTTCCATCTCATGTGATTGGTCGAGACTGGTCGACACTCAGCAAGAGAGCCAAGGGTCACCTGACTGAACGTTCCAAATTATTTAAAGGAGCCGCTACCCTTTTTTACCACAGCAGCTTCTCTTCCTCACTGCTCTGCTCTGTCTTATTTGATGTCTCTTGACTCTTATTATTGTATTTAAAAGTTGTGCTTCATCACGTGATGGTTCCTCAGTACCCCGGATCTTTGAGCAACACTCGGTGATTTTGTGGTGAAAGATGGCAGCAGTATCGGTGTGTTTCTTCCTCTTCTTCTCGGTGCTGTTTTTCTCCAGCCGAGCGAAGTTCGCGCCGAACTGGAGTTCGCTTGACAGCCGGCCGCTACCCGAATGGTTCGACCAAGCGAAGTTCGGCATCTTTATCCATTGGGGAGTTTTCTCCGTGCCAAGCTTCGGCAGCGAGTGGTTCTGGTGAGGATTTAGTACTCAGTACAAGTAGAAGTACTCAGATCTTGTGCTTGAGTAAAAGTAGAAGTACTCAGATCTTGTACTTGAGTAAAAGTAGAAGTACTCAGATCTTGTACTTGAGTAAAAGTAGAAGTACTCAGATCTTGTACTTGAGTAAAAGTAGAAGTACCAGAGTGTAGGAATACTCTGTTACAGTAAAAGTCCTGCATTCAAAATGTTCCTCAAGTAAAAGTAGAAAAGTATTCTCATCAAAATATAGTTAAGGTAGCGACAGTAAAAGTAGTGATTGTGCAGATTGGTCCATTTCAGAATAATATATATGATATGTTTTATAATGATTGATCATTAAAGTGTTCTCAAAGCTGGTAAAGGTGCAGCTAGTTTGAATGACTTTGTATACTGCAGGGTAGCTTGTGAATTTACTCCAGGTGGAACTAAAGTCTGATTTAAGATTTGATTATATTTCACATCATTCATCCACATCTGTGAAGTAACTAAAGGGATTAAATACATGTAGTGGAGTAGAAGTACACATTTTGACAGTTAGATAAGGCCTAAAGTAAAAGTAATCGTTATATAAACCTTTTCAGTTTAATATGTAACGTTGTGTATATCTTTTGTGACTTTGAGTATATAACAAAGAGGGTCGACTTTAACTATATCTTGCAGTTGTGCGTTGAATTGTTCCCCCTGTGTTTCCTGGGTCAGGTGCAGAGGTGGGAAATAGTGGAGTACAAATACTTTGTTACTGTACTTAAAGGTGGGGTAGGTAAGTTTGAGAAACCGGCTGGAGATACACTTGTTGTTATATTCCATGGAATGCTCTTAACATCCCGATAGCAATGAATATCTTCAGTGCTTTGACAAAAAATCCATAAAAGAATGTCATCTTTGGAAGCCGTAGTACTTTAAAAAGCACGACCAATCATCTGAGCCGGCCCGGCTAAAATAACTGGATGGCCTACCTGCCTGTCAGCCTTCCATCTGTGCACAAACTTATCTCGTGCCCTCATTGGTCATGTGCGCGTTCGTGTGTGTTGGAGGAGGGGCTCTGTGAGGAAGTCTGAAGGAAGTGGCAGATTTTTTCCGGTTGTGTATTTTCAAATTCTAGCGCACTCGAGCTGGTTTCTCCATTCTTACCTACCCCACCTTTAATTACATGTTTCTGGTTTCAGTACTTTCTACTTCTTACATGTTGAACCCAAATACCTGTACTTTCTACTTCTTCCATGTTGAACCCAAATACCTGTACTTTCTACTTCTTCCATGTTGAACCCAAATACCTGAACTTTCTACTTCTTACATGTTGAACCCAAATACCTGAACTTTCTACTTCTTACATTTTGAACCCAAATACCTGTACTTTCTACTTCTTACATGTTGAACCCAAATACCTGTACTTTCTACTTCTCACATGTTGAACCCAAATACCTGTACTTTCTACTTCTTCCATGTTCCAAACAGGCTGGTTCCTTTAGTCTGAATGTGTGTTTGGTGGCGTGATCATTATTATTTAGAGTCATTGCGTGCCTATTGATTTGAACACGATCCGTGTATCCATAATTTCCTGGTCTTCTCTAAAGAAGAGGGACCGATGGAAACGTTGTCATGTTGCCGTTGTTCAGCATGGAAACATTCATTAGCTAACAATGACATTATTGTTCTATTAATATAAAGGGAGGTCAGGTACTCTTTAAAACAGCTGCTAGTTATGGGTACTTTTTACTGAAGTACATTTCAAAGCCCTCTTTACTTTTACTTGAGTAAAGAAGTTTAGTCAGTACTTTTACTTTTACCAGAGTATTTTTAAACACGAGTATCTGTACTTCTACTTGAGTAAAGGATGTGTGTACTTCTGCTTGAGTAAAGGAAGTGTACTTCTACTTGAGTAAAGGAAGTGTACTTCTACTTGAGGAAAGGATGTGTACTTCTACTTGAGTAAAGGATGTGTACTTCTGCTTGAGTAAAGGATGTGTACTTCTGCTTGAGTAAAGGATGTGTACTTCTGCTTGAGTAAAGGATGTGTACTTCTACTTGAGTAAAGGAAGTGTACTTCTACTTGAGTAAAGGATGTGTACTTCTACTTGAGTAAAGGATGTGTACTTCTACTTGAGTAAAGGATGTGTACTTCTACTTGAGTAAAGGATGTGTACTTCTACCTTCTCTGGTCAGGTGGTACTGGCAGAAGCAGAAGCTGCAGCCGTACGTTGACTTCATGAAGAAGAATTATCCTCCAGACTTTAAGTATCAGGACTTCGCTCCACAGTTCACCGCAGAGTTCTTCGATGCAAAAGAGTGGACCGACATCTTCGCCTCATCGGGAGCAAAATACATCGTCCTGACCACCAAACACCACGAAGGTACGAGACATCCTGCTGAACAGATTTGATTCTACTTTAACTTTTGTGCAACACTTTAAAAAAAAAAGCTGCTAAGACGTCCAAAGAGAAATATCATTAATATGATTAATGTTAATCTCTCTGAATGTATTTTGCTAATATCCCTACCCCTCTTAAAATCTGCACAGTCCTCCACTTTAAAATATAATATCCTGTAGTTTGTCAAGTTTTTTTTTCTTTTATATATTTATATTTGGTGAAAATACTTGTTTTTAACCTTTTTATTTGCGATTTAACATTTAAGCAATTATCAAAACAGTTCTGCCCTGTTTAAGCAACTTTATTGTTGCAAGAGAGGATTTCATAGCGCTAAGACTAGGCTATAATTGCACATATTAGTGAAGCATTGTTTAATATGTTCAGGTTTCACGCTGTGGGGCTCGAAGACCTCGTGGAACTGGAACTCTGTGGACGTGGGTCCGAAGAGAGATCTGGTGCTCGAGGTGGCGACGGCGCTGCGAGAGAACAGCGACCTGCGGCTCGGACTGTACCACTCTCTGTTCGAATGGTTCAACCCGCTGTTCGAGCAGGACGCTGCTAACGGCTTCAAAACAAACCTCTTCCCCTCCAGTAAGACGCTGCCTGAGCTGTATGAGCTCATCACGAAGTACAAACCCGAGGTTCTGTGGTCGGACGGAGACGGAGACGCTCCCGACTCGTACTGGAACAGCACCGGGTTCCTGGCCTGGCTCTACAACGACAGGTAACCTACAGGAGAGATCAAACACTTTATGTTTTGATTTTGAGAAAAAGTCATAATTATGAGATTTCTTTGAAAGATTTTTGAGTTTTTCTGTAAAAGAAAAGTCAGAATTTGGAGAATTTCATTAAACGTAAGTGTGATAACGGGCTGTTCATACATATTTAAAAAATATATGTATTTGTTTCCTTGGCAGGAAAAGGGATAAACTGCAATTTAAAGATTTACTTTTACCAAAAAAAATTACACGAGAGATCAGACACTTTATTTACTGTTACTAAGATATCGTACAGGAGAGATCAGACACTTTATTTACTGTTACTAAGATATCGTACAGGAGAGATCAGACACTTAAGTTACTGTTACTAAGATATCGTACAGGAGAGATCAGACACTTAAGTTACTGTTACTAAGATATCGTACAGGAGAGATCAGACACTTAAGTTACTGTTACTAAGATATCGTACAGGAGAGATCAGACACTTAAGTTACTTTTGTGATGGAAACTTCTGGATCAATGGAGACTCACAGAGACACGGGGAGAGCAGGAACATGATGGAAACACTGATGGTTTATTTGGAGCTTCGGCCGGAGAATTCACAAGAGATGTTCTGTGTTTCTGAAGAGCTCTACCCCAGACACATGTATTTAGCTCTGAGAGAATAATCAACATTGTGCATAACAAGATAGAACCATAACACCTCTATCAGCTGACGCCAACAGGCAGGAACAGGGAGACTGAGAGCACAGCAGCCCAAGGTCGAAGGCAAACATTATTTTACATTTTTACTCAAAATCACAAAATTCTTACTTTCTTCTCAAAATCGATTTTTTTAAAAACTTTTTTTTCTCAAAACCCACTTTTTTTTAACGTCTTTCAGAAAATCGAAACAGTCTGACTTGATTTTGAAATTCTCAAAATTCAGATTTTTTTCTCAAAATCTTCAAATCCTGAACTTCTCAAAGTTGCCGAATTCTGAAGTTTTTCTCATACATTTCTCAGCATTTTCTCTATTCTCACGTGTTACTTCCCACAGTCCTGTGCGCGACACGGTGGTGACGAACGACCGCTGGGGCTTCGGATCCATCTGCAAACACGGAGGTTTTTACACCTGCAGCGACCGATACCTGCCGGGACACCTGATGACACACAAGTGGGAAAACTGCATGACCCTCGACAGGAAGTCCTGGGGATACCGACGCAACGCAGCGCTCAAAGACTACATGAGCATCCAGGAGCTCGTAGCCGTGAGAGAGAGAGATTTATTACAATTACAATAAAGAAAAATAAAGAATAAAACATATGTATTAATAATAATAAAAAAATATGTATATATATTTATTAATAATACAAATAAAACATATTTAATAATAATACAAATAAATAATAAATAAAAATAGGTATTAATCATGAAAAATAAAGAATGACAAATATTTATTATTAGTTAAAAATAAATAATTATAACATACTGCTTTATTAATAATTAGAAAAATCTCCATCATTGAAAAATAGGCATTAGAAATAATTATATAATAATAAAATACTTCTTTCTTTTTTTTAAAGTGCTTTTGTTTATATATGATTTAAAGGTCACATATTATGCAAAATCCCCTCTTCTTCATGTCTCTTCTACATCAACATGTGTCCCCTCTTCTTCATGTCTCTTCTACATCAACATGTGTCCCCTCTGTGTAAAGAGACTCTCTCTTTACACAGAGGGACACATGTCTCTTCTACATCAACATGTGTCCCCTCTTCTCATGTCTCTTCTACATCAGCATGTGTCCCTCTTCTTCATGTCTCTTCTACATCAACATGTGTCCCCTCTTCTCCATGTCTCTTCTACATCAACATGTGTCCCCTCTTCTTCATGTCTCTTCTACATCAGCATGTGTCCCCTCTTCTCCATGTCTCTTCTACATCAACATGTGTCCCCTCTTCTTCATGTCTCTTCTACATCAACATGTGTCCCCTCTTCTCCATGTCTCTTCTACATCAACATGTGTCCCCTCTTCTTCATGTCTCTTCTACATCAGCATGTGTCCCCTCTTCTACATCAACATGTGTCCCCTCTTCTCCATGTCTCTTCTACATCAGCATGTGTCCCCTCTTCTTCATGTCTCTTCTACATCAACATGTGTCCCCTCTTCTCCATGTCTCTTCTACATCAACATGTGTCCCCTCTTCTTCATGTCTCTTCTACATCAGCATGTGTCCCTCTTCTCCATGTCTCTTCTACATCACATGTGTCCCCTCTTCTTCATGTCT
Organism: Dissostichus eleginoides; assembly: GCA_031216635.1. Taxonomy (NCBI): domain Eukaryota; kingdom Metazoa; phylum Chordata; class Actinopteri; order Perciformes; family Nototheniidae; genus Dissostichus; species Dissostichus eleginoides. The sequence continues at coordinate 32,362,028 of CM062275.1, forward strand.
CTTCTACATCAACATGTGTCCCCTCTTCTCCATGTCTCTTCTACATCAACATGTGTCCCCTCTTCTTCATGTCTCTTCTACATCAACATGTGTCCCCTCTGTGTAAAGAGACTCTCTCTTTACACAGAGGGGACACATGTCTCTTCTACATCAACATGTGTCCCTCTTCTTCATGTCTCTTCTACATCAGCATGTGTCCCCTCTTCTTCATGTCTCTTCTACATCAACATGTGTCCCCTCTTCTCATGTCTCTTCTACATCAACATGTGTCCCCTCTTCTTCATGTCTCTTCTACATCAGCATGTGTCCCCTCTTCTCCATGTCTCTTCTACATCAACATGTGTCCCCTCTTCTTCATGTCTCTTCTACATCAACATGTGTCCCCTCTTCTCCATGTCTCTTCTACATCAACATGTGTCCCCTCTTCTTCATGTCTCTTCTACATCAGCATGTGTCCCCTTCTACATCAACATGTGTCCCCTCTTCTCCATGTCTCTTCTACATCAGCATTGTCCCCTCTTCTTCATGTCTCTTCTACATCAACATGTGTCCCCTCTTCTCCTGTCTCTTCTACATCAACAGTGTCCCCTCTTCTTCATGTCTCTTCTCTACACAGCATGTGTCCCCTCTTCTCCATGTCTCTTCTACATCAACATGTGTCCCTCTTCTTCATGTCTCTTCTACTCAACATGTGTCCCCTCTTCTCCATGTCTCTTCTACATCAACATGTGTCCCCTCTTCTTCATGTCTCTTCTACATCAGCATGTGTCCCCTCTTCTACATCAACATGTGTCCCCTCTTCTCCATGTCTCTTCTACATCAGCATGTGTCCCCTCTTCTTCATGTCTCTTCTACATCAACATGTGTCCCCTCTTCTTCATGTCTCTTCTACATCAACATGTGTCCCCTCTTCTTCATGTCCTCTCTACATCAACATGTGTCCCCTCTTCTTCATGTCTCTTCTACATCAACATGTGTCCCCTCTTCTTCATGTCTCTTCTACATCAACATGTGTCCCCTCTTCTTCATGTCTCTTCTTCATCAACATGTGTCCCTCTTCTCCATGTCTCTTCCACATCAACATGTGTCCCCTCTTCTCCATGTCTCTTCTACATCAACATGTGTCCCCTCTTCTTCATGTCTCTTCTACATCAGCATGTGTCCCCTCTTCTCCATGTCTCTTCTACATCAACATGTGTCCCCTCTTCTTCATGTCTCTTCTACATCAGCATGTGTCCCCTCTTCTTCATGTCTCTTCTACATCAACATGTGTCCCCTCTTCTTCATGTCTCTTCTACATCACCATGTGTCCCCTCTGTGTAAAGAGACTCTGAAAGTTTCAGGAACAAAGATTCTCTCTCTTTTTCGTGGCGTGGGGAGGGGCTCCTTATTTTCATCTAAAGTAACAGACAGAGAATCAGCACTTTGGAAACAGGGCTGAAACAGAGGGGATTGTGGGATGCTGCAATGATCTGTTTGGTGTTTCAGCCAATCAGAGACAGGCTCTGGATATATCTGAGACCTGTGATATATTGATGAAGAACAGTATGATAGGGGACCTTTAATAATATATATATATATATATATGTGTGTGTGTGTGTGTAGATGCTGGTGGAGACGGTGTCCCTCGGGGGGAACCTCCTGATGAACGTGGGTCCGACCCCCGACGGGAGGATCCCCCCCCTCAGCGAGGAGAGACTCAGACAGATGGGTCTCTGGCTGCAGGTCAACGGGGGGGCGATCTATAACACCACGCCATGGAGGGCGCAGAACGACAGCCGGACCCCTAACCTGTGGTGAGAACATTTAATTTGGTTATTCTTTATTCTTTATTAAGATCCCCATTAGCGTTAGCATTAGCATGAGCGTTGGCTATTCTTCCTGTCGTCCTCACACAACCAAAACATACTTAAAACAAAACTAAAACAAAACCGCTCATCATTTCATGAAAATTACAACGCTATATGAAGTGGAAACTACAATGGCTTCCAATTTTAGCATCAAACTAAAAATACAAATAATTGTACATAATAATACATACCCAGTTATTTATATTAAAGCATACTCCTCATCGTATGAAGATAAGGAGCTGCTTTAACTCCTGAATGTCCCCATGGGGAGTGTGGTGGCTTTTAAAGGGCCTTTGTTGATTACATATATTTATATATATTAATTATAGACGGCGAGAGCAGGATGATATTCAGAGAAACTAATTCAAATTCAAAGGTTTTATGCTCAGCAGCTTCAGTGTAGACATGGAAATGAAACTCTTCTGACCGGAGCTCCTCCAACAAGGCAGCATATAAAATAAAATACAGAAATACAAAATAGTGCCAGAAGTCTATATACCTGTCAATAGAATATGATGTGTGCAAGAACAGAATGTAAAATTAAATAATGTAGATTTAGACGTGATGTAAATGCCCAGAAAAACCTAGAATACTTTCTTCAGATTACGTGAGAAATTAAATAACTTGAATATTCTGAGCAGTGGTGGTTCTAGACCAATTTGACTGGGGGGGGGGCCAGGCTGGGGGGGGGGGGCCCAATAAATGCAGGACGAAAAAGACAAAGACAGTATGAAGTAATTGCGCATAAGAAAAAAATGCAATACAGTTATTGGTATTTGTTTCAGTACACATATTTATTTCAGATGCCTATAGTTACAGTTCCTACGCTCTAATGGGTCCGACTAGAATGAGAAATATCGTTAGTTCCGCCTATTCCGTCAGCCAAGAAATCGTTTAATCATAAACTTTATTTTTCATTTTCAGGGGGGCCACAGGGGGGTCCAAAGTCAGTGTTTGCCCCCCCCCCCCTAGAACCGCCCCTGATTCTGAGAAGTCAAAACATCTACACAGAGGGGACACATGTTGATGAACGCTCATTTTCACCACGTTTTCTTCCTCGTGTGTTTCAGGTACACGTTCAGACCGCAGGATGAAATCATCTTTGCCATTTTCCTGGAGTGGCCCAAAGATGGATCTGTGGTTCTGAGTGAACCTGTGGCTGTACCTGGACTCACTCAGGTACTCATATATATATATATATATATATATATATATATATATATACATACGTACACACTCACTGGCCACTTTATGAGGTACACCTGTTCAACTGCTCGTTAACGCAGATATCTAATCTGCCAATCACATGGCAGCTACTCAATGCATGTAAGGTAGGATAAGATAAGACGTACTTTATTGATCCCAATGTGGGAAATGTTTGCGTTGCAGCCGCATACAAAGACAAGGCGTTGCACATTAGAGAAATCAAAAGATTACAAAATAAACAATCCAACATGTAAACATCTCAAAATAGAAATAAAATAGCATTAAAAAAGTAGAAAATATACATGTTGAAATACAAATGTACAGTAACAAAATATAAATCAGGATATTATATATACAAGGCCTTGTTGATGCCAGAGGTCAGAGGTCAGAGGAGACTGGCTTTAGATGACAGAAAGTCACCAGTAAGAGGTGTACCTGATAAAGAGGCCGCTGAGTGTGTATATACCTGTATACTCAGCAGACAAATGAACAGAAGAAATACATTATATTTCTATATATTTATTTATTTGGGGTCACATTATATTAAAAGTACAGTTTTGCAAATCATATATTTTTAGAGACCCAAAAATTAACAAAATTGGTCAGATAAAAACGAAAAAGTACATAATTTCTCCACTTGTTCCATATTTCCTCAAATGTGTTTTCCTGAAGCCTCGTTGAGAAAGTGATTCTTTCCATAACATATATCTCATGAACTTTGTCGTACCAGTTGTCGAGAGAAGAGATGTCCGCTTTGAGACATTTTCTAGTTATTGCTTTTTCGGCTGCAACAGTAAGAATTTCTAATAATTCCAAATACATTATTTGTATGTTGTTGTTTCTGCAGGTGGAGCTGCTGGGAGTCGGGCCCCTGCAGTGGGAGACAGCGCCCCCTGGTGGAGGTCTGAGGGTCAGTCTGCCCCCCCTCACACCCAGAGAGATGCCCTCTGACTGGGGCTGGACCCTCAGGCTGAGAGGGGCCAAGTGAACAGGAAGTAACGGAGCTGACACAGGAAGTAACGGAGCAGATACAGGAAGTGATGGAGCTGACACAGGAAGTAACGGAGCAGATACAGGAAGTAACGGAGCTGACACAGGAAGTAACGGAGCTGACACAGGAAGTAACGGAGCAGATACAGGAAGTAACGGAGCTGACACAGGAAGTAACGGAGCTGACACAGGAAGTAACGGAGCAGATACAGGAACTAACGGAGCTGACACAGGAAGTAACGGAGCAGATACAGGAAGTAACGGAGCTGACACAGGAAGTAACGGAGCAGATACAGGAAGTAACGGAGCTGACACAGGAAGTAACGGAGCAGATACAGGAAGTAACGGAGCTGACACAGGAAGTAACGGAGCTGACACAGGAAGTAACGGAGCAGATACAGGAAGTAACGGAGCAGATACAGGAAGTAACGGAGCTGACACAGGAAGTAACGGAGCAGATACAGGAAGTAACGGAGCAGATACAGGAAGTAACGGAGCAGATACAGGAAGTAACGGAGCAGATACAGGAAGTAACGGAGCAGACACAGGAAGTAACGGAGCTGACACAGGAAGTAACGGAGCAGATACAGGAAGTAACGGAGCTGACACAGGAAGTAACGGAGCAGATACAGGAAGTAACGGAGCAGATACAGGAAGTGATGGAGCTGACACAGGAAGTAACGGAGCAGACACAGGAAGTAACGGAGCAGATACAGGAAGTGATGGAGCAGACACAGGAAGTAACGGAGCAGATACAGGAAGTAACGGAGCAGATACAGGAAGTAACGGAGCTGACACAGGAAGTAACGGAGCTGACACAGGAAGTAACGGAGCAGATACAGGAAGTGATGGAGCTGCGAGATTTGTTCAAATCAGTTAAAACGAAGATTAAAATGATCGGAAAGGTTTTGTTGATGATGATATTTCATGCGGTGAAAAGTACGAACTGTATCTCCATTATTTTGCTAATTTAAATTCTACTTTACTTCATTTTGGAAACACGTTTTGTGCTTTTAGCTGCAATTATTATACATTAGTTACTTTGCAGATTAAGATCAGGAATGTGGAACAAGAATCCAAAATGAAGATAAACAGTTCCAATAGTCGGCTAAAAGTGAGCTAGAATGAGTGGGTATTCTTTGTCGTACCTTTCAGGGTTCTTTCAAAACCTGGAGAAGTCATGGAAATTCAAAATGCTAATTCCAGGCCCTGGAAAAGTCATGGAAATTCAAAATGCTAATTCCAGGCCCTGGAGAAGTTTTGGAAAACAATATGTTTCCCAAAGTTTTGGAAAAGTCATGGAAATTTAACTAAAGTTGCATCAAATATAATTTATATTTTATCTAATCGCCGAAATAGTAATTCTATAATGATAATAAATACTGTATCGTAATGAAACGTAAAATGGCCTTTAACTGACGAGGTGTTTTGCTGGTGAGAGATGTTAGTTGCTTTAGCGTGTAGAAGCTAGTAAGCCTATTTGATTTGTTTCAAATAGGCACAACATGTTTCATATGCAGACCTTATTTTCCTGTTCCATGTTAAAATAAACCATTTTCAGTGGTACGCTGAGAAAGAGTCATTATTTTGGTCATGGAAAATGAGGTAAAGGTCCTGGAGAAGTCATGGAAAAGTCATTGGTGAAAAAGTGTATGAACCGTGACCTTAACAATACAACTTATGCTGCGTTCTCACCGGACGCAATGCGAATGTTCGCTTCGCTCTAATCGCTCTTATTGCATCGCTCTAAACCAGGGGGGCCCAATACGTCGAAGGGTGTGTGGGTAGATCGCATGGCATTTTTAAGTTAGCCTATCATCCATCCTCACTATGGCATTTGCCACTTGATTGACGTACAGGTAAGCCAGTCTGAGATCTCATCTTTTCTAACACGCAGTTCCCTGCACGCATGGGCTGCAAATCACCGACGAGCTGATGACCTAGTTAGCCAATTTATACAATTCTACTACAGAAAGGGTATAAAATGTACTGAGTGGTATTGTGCCATACGGGTTCATGCAGTTATGAGGGCCTCACCTCTTCATCTGAAGCGCACATGCGGCGCACTATTATGTGCTTATGCGGCGCAATTAGTGTAAGCGCGCCACAGTTTATCCGCCGTTTAGTCCACTAGCACCCCCCTGCACCCACCCCCCCGCTCCTCGCGACACAAATTGGGCAGGGGCGGCCCTGTAGGTAGATCATTTGGGCTTGGTCATTTTAAAAGTAGCTCCCAAGCTGAAAAAGTGTGGGCACCCCTGATCTAAACGCTCGAGTTTCACCGCGGCTGTCAGCTGTGTTTACTCGCATCATTCAAACAAGACTCGCTGGCCAGGGGGCACAACTACAACAAGATGAGCATATATGCTAAGCTAACGTTGTATATGCTCCGTCCACACTCACAACAACGGCCTACAGACAGAAATAAAGCAGCGACTGTATTCGCCATGACACAGACAGTCTGTGGTTTGTACTTGTTTAACTTTTGTCTAGTTTCTGAAAAGATATGAGGAGCTGTGAGCTCTGAGTGCTAACTGCTAACAGCTAACGGCTGATGTTTTGGTTTTCTGGTTGAACGTCAGTGACGGCAGGCTGAGATCCTCACCGCTGATTGGCTACCGCGAGATTGCGTCATGCGAATTTCACGCTCGAGTTGAAAAAATTGAACTTGAGCGTTTGTCGCGGCCCCCTTCAATCGCCTCAATCGCGCCGCGGAATTCGCATCAACCGCTTCATGCGCGCCGTCGGAGCGAATTTGCGTCTGTCCGCGTCTCTGCATTGACCTTACACGTAATCGCGCCGCCCCTAACATCGCATCGCGTCCGGTGTGAACGCAGCATAATGCTATTAACCCTCCTGTTGTCTTCGGGTCAAATCTGACCGATTCACTACTTTCATCAATCATAACTTTTTTGTTTTACATTCGACTGCATTCAGGCTTCATGATATCCTTCACATCAGACATTTGAACATATAAAATGGCTGATCACCACTTTCATTGAATTTTGGATGATTTAGTCAACTTTGTAACACCCATGGTGTTCCCGGTCACACACACACACACACACACCCACACACACACACACACACACACACACACACACACACAGAACAATTTGACACATTTCCCGCTCTTATGTGCCCATCCCTCACACCTGGCACACCAATACATGTTCAGTGTCTGTTCTTTGTATATTTACTGCAGTTCTTCATGTATACCAGTAGACTGATACAATATGTACAGTTTGAAAGGGTGTTAAATGAAATGTGGTGATTAATGGTTTTTGTGTTAATGTAATAGCAGTTAAAACAGGACCGGTCAAATTTGACCGCGAACATCAAAGTAAGGGGGGGGGGGGGGAACGAAGACAATAGGAGGGTTAATACTTACAAGGCGGGGCTAATGTTAGCATCGGGATGCTGCCCAAGTTTCAGTCACAGTCAACATTTCTCTGAACTTTTATTCTACTCTACTACATTTTGAAGTTAGTATTGTGCTTCAAACTTCATTTATATGACATTATTTAAATTGCAGATTCACATCATGAATACTATTTTGATGCTAAAACTTCTGATTTTACTCCGGCTTATTTTTTACTGCAGGACTTTATGGTCCTTCCTGCAATCACACTGTCTGTAAATATACAGTGTGATAAACCCTTTATTACCATGCTGTACATATCTGCTGTTCTTGTTTTTGACTTAACGTGCGCAGACTCAGCGGGACAAATAAAGGATTCCTGATCTGTAATATTAACAGTTCTAATAAAGGATCCACCTCTCTAGTTTGTTAACTTTCGGACATTCATATTTTTTTATTTTCTACTTTCCAAGAATTGAATTGTGCAGCGGTTGATCCTACTTTGTTTTCTGAGGTTTTTTAAGTGAAGGAATGTAAAAATAAAGTAGATTAAATATTGAAGCACAAACCTGTGTTTGTTTTACTGTCTCATATTAGCATGTGGAAAATAGAGAATATCCTTGAAATAAATGAAGTTTTTTGTATATTTGTTGTATTTTATCAGGTTATCTTGCCCCCTGTTATCGCCCCCTGCAGCGCCCCCTGCTGTTCACATGTCTAACTGCACCCCGGCCTTATGTGACATCAGAGCTGACTTTACACAGCCTGTTGTGCACCGCGAGGAGCCCGGAAACACACAATCCCGTCATGCATTAGGGCAATAACAATGATATTTAATAATCTGCATGTTGCACTAAGACTAGCAGCCCTCTGGATGGATTTTAAATGGAGTTAAAATCGCGTTTTGAATCCGGAAATCAGCGAAATTATTATTATAGAGATTAGCTGTCAGCTGCAGATGGAGAGTGTTTCTGCACGCCTTTAAGAGGGTGTGTGTGTGTGTGTGTGTGTGTGTGTGTGTGTGTGTGTGTGTGTGTGTGTGTGTGTGTGTGAGGGGTGGGGGGGTCCCTCTCTGCAAATGTTCCATGACGTGCAGATGGGGGGTCAGTAAGGGGGTCTCAGGTCCGTGAAACCCCCCCCCCCCAAAAGCAGGCTTTCCCCGGACAGCTGATCCCCCAAACAACAACAACAACAGGAAGTAAGAGGAGATCTGAGGACACACACAACACACACACACACACACACACACACACACACACACACGCTATGTTATGCAGATGAGGCGTTATGTAATGCACATTTTTGGTGATTTTAGGAGATATCTGCAGACACAAACAGACAATAGTGGAAATCGTATGAAAAACACACAAAAGGACAAAATAAAGACACAAATATAAAGAAATTAATTAAAAAAATGACTAAAAGAGACATTTTTTTAGAAAAAAACACAAAAACAGAAAAATCCCACAGAATGAGAATTAAAAGAAATCCTATGAAAAAAATACAGCGATGCTGAAACAAGGAATGTACACACCAATACTAAAGAGAGTCAAAATAACAACAGAAAAGACTCAAAAAATGTCCAAATTAATATCAAACCATAAAAAATACAACAAAAAGAGGCGTTTTCTGATTCAGTGAAATGCAATGCATGTTGTTAGAGTGCATTGAACATCAATTTGACATTTATTTTGCAAATATTTGTCAGAAACTACGACGAGAAAGACACAATAATGTACAAACCATTCCTATAAAAACACAAAAGACCCAAAATGACTAAATAAAGACACAACAATGTAAAAATAATAATAAATAAAACACAAAATGACTAAAAGAGAAAGTCAATCTGAAGCTGAAGAGAAGCTGAAACAAGGAATATGTCCAAATTAACATCAAACCATAAGATTGCATTGAAAATCAATTTGACATTTATTTTGCTAATATTTGTCAGATTTTGGGAAAGTATAGAATATAAAAATACGTAAAATGCCGTAACAAACTGAATCCTTTGGTAATCAATAAGAACATGTGCCTTTATGTTGGATTTCCTGCTCGTTCACACCGAGTGCAGCTTCGTTGAAGCGCCTCTGAATCTCTGACGCACTGTGTTCCTCTGCAGCTTCACGCCAGGCGGTAATTATATATGTCGACAGGAAACGGATAAAAAACCTGGATACAGACGTTAGCTGCGTTACCATGGAAACACACAATCATGTGGAGATTATTTTCAGGTACGGTGAGAAAAACTGCAGAGAGTCGAGAGGAAGAGGAAGAGGAAGAAGGTAAATAATGATCCACTGATCAGGAGGTGAAGAAGTAACGAGGGTCTGAAAGAATACAGAGATGCTGAGACAAGGACGTACAATTAGAGGGAACAGAAAGACTCCAAGACACACAGAAACACTACGAGACAGACTCAAAGACACACAGAAACACTACGAGACAGACTCAAAGACACACAGAAATACTACGAGACAGACTCAAAGACACACAGAAACACTACGAGACAGACTCAAAGACACACAGAAATACTACGAGACAGACTCAAAGACACACAGAAATACTACGAGACAGACTCAAAGACACACAGAAATACTACGAGACAGACTCAAAGACACACAGAAATACTACGAGACAGACTCAAAGACACACAGAAAACTACGAGACAGACTCAAAGACACACAGAACACTACGAGACAGACTCAAAGACACACAGAAATACTACGAGACAGACTCAAAGACACACAGAAATACTACGAGACAGACTCAAAGACACACAGAAAACTACGAGACAGACTCAAAGACACACAGAAATACTACGAGACAGACTCAAAGACACACAGAAATACTACGAGACAGACTCAAAGACACACAGAAATACTACGAGACAGACTCAAAGACACACAGAAATACTACGAGACAGACTCAAAGACACACAGAAATACTACGAGACAGACTCAAAGACACACAGAAACACTACGAGACAGACTCAACAATGGAAAGAAAGACAATAAATAACACAATAGACCAAAAATGACGAAACAAAGACACAAACATGTGAAAATTAAATTGAAAGAAATTCACAAAAAGACTTAAAGAGACAGAAAAAGTGTAAAAAAACACAAAAGGTCAGAAAAAGACTTAAAACACACAAATATTCAAAAATGTCCGAATGAATATCGAACCATAACAAGAATACAAGAGAAAGAGACGGAACAATGGAAATACATCAAAAACACACAAGACCCCAAAATGACCAAAAGACCCAAAATGACCAAAAGAGACAAAATGACCAAAAGAGACAAAATGACTGCGAAATGAAATCAAAACGCAACGGGAAGTGTTTTAACTCGTGTGTATTGTTTTTGTTTGTTTCTGTGTTTCCAGAGATCAGTGAAAGTGATTCACAAACCCCCCCCCCCCCACTAATTCATAAACCCCCCCCCACTAATTCATAACCCCCCCCCCACTAAAATCATTAGAGGACTGCACCTAGCTGGGTAGTGCAGATTTAAGGCTGATTTTAAACACATACGAGGCTGATTTGAGAGTCAGAACGAGGAAGATATGAAGCTGATTCATTGCTGATTTCAGGAAGATTTGAAGCTGATTTATAGCTGATTTCAGGAAGATATGAAGCTGATTTATTGCTGATTTCAGGAAGATATGAAGCTGATTTATTGCTGATTTCAGGAAGATATGAAGCTGATTTATTGCTGATTTCAGGAAGATTTGAAGCTGATTTATTGCTGATTTCAGGAAGATATGAAGCTGATTTATAGCTGATTTGAGGAAGATATGAAGCTAATTTATTGCTGATTTCAGGAAGATTTGAAGCTGATTTATAGCTGATTTCAGGAAGATTTGAAGCTGATTTATAGCTGATTTCAGGAAGATATGAAGCTGATTTATTGCTGATTTCAGGAAGATATGAAGCTGATTTATTGCTGATTTCAGGAAGATTTGAAGCTGATTTATTGCTGATTTCAGGAAGATATGAAGCTGATTTATAGCTGATTTGAGGAAGATATGAAGCTGATTCATAGCTGATTACAGGCTGATTTGAGGAAGATTTGAAGTGGATTTAAGGAAGACTTTAGTGAAATCAGAGGCAGATTCAAGGCTGATGTGTCTGGTGACAGAATGAGGCTGATTTAACACAGATTTGAAGCCGATCTGAGGGAGATTTTTGGCATATATTTAGCTGATTTAAGGCTGATCTGAGACTCAGAATGAGGAAGATTTCAGGAAGATATGAAGCAGATTTCTTGCTGATTACAGGCTGATTTGATTTGGGCAGAAATTAGGCTGATTTGAAACAAATAGGAAGTGGATTTGAGGAACATTTGAGAGATATTTGAGGATGTAACACAGGTTTGAAGCAGATCTGAAGCATATATGTAGCTGATTTGAGGCTGATTTAAAGCAGGTTTGAGACTGATATGAAGCAGATCAGAGAGGCTGATATTCAAACTGATTTAAGGCTCATTTGAGGCTAATGTGTGGCAAATAGCTGATTTAAAGCTGGTTTGAAGCTCATTTGAAGCAGATTTCATGTAGACCTTAAGCTGATTTGAGGCAGATTTAAAGCAAGTTTGAGACTGATATGAGGAAGATTGGAGAGGCAGATTTCAAGTTCATTTCTGGCAGATTTGAAGCGTATGTTAAGCAGATTTCATGTAGACCTAAAGCTGATTTAAGTCTGATTTGAATCAGATGTGGTGGCGGTGAGCCTCAGATCCTGGGGGAAAGACGGAGTATTTTTAGACACGAAGACTCGACCTTCACTGAGGATCAGCCATTTTACTGCTGAAAAGCTTCAGGATCTGTTAGCTTCAGGAGAGCAGCTCGTTATGCCAATAATAGCTGCTGCAATACACCTGAACATCAGCAGGAGAGGACTCTTTAAAGTAGAGACACTACATACTGATATACACCTGAACATCAGCAGGAGAGGACTCTTTAAAGTAGAGACACTACATACTGATAAACACCTGAACATCAGCAGGAGAGGACTCTTTAAAGTAGAAACACTACATACTGATACACACCTGAACATCAGCAGGAGAGGACTCTTTAAAGTAGAGACATTACATACTGATATACACCTGAACATCAGCAGGAGAGGACTCTTTAAAGTAGAGACACTACATACTGATATACACCTGAACATCAGCAGGAGAGGACTCTTTAAAGTATAGAGACACTACATACTGGTATACACCTGAACATCAGCAGGAGAGGACTCTTTAAAGTAGAGACACTACATACTGGTATACACCTGAACATCAGCAGGAGAGGACTCTTTAAAGTAGAGACACTACATACTGATATACACCTGAACATCAGCAGGAGAGGACTCTTTAAAGTAGAGACACTACATACTGATATACACCTGAACATCAGCAGGCAGGAGAGGACTCTTTAAAGTAGAGACACTACATACTGATATACACCTGAACATCAGCAGGAGAGGACTCTTTAAAGTAGAGACACTACATACTGATATACACCTGAACATCAGCAGGAGAGGACTCTTTAAAGTAGAGACACTACATACTGATATACACCTGAACATCAGCAGGAGAGGACTCTTTAAAGTAGAGACACTACACACTGATATACACCTGAACATCAGCAGGAGAGGACTCTTTAAAGTAGAGACACTACACACTGATATACACCTGAACAGCAGCAGGAGAGGACTCTTTAAAGTAGAGACACTACATACTGATATACCACTTTAAGATGAAGGATGGAGGAAGTATTTACTGAGTTAATGTCTGATTCTGCAGCTGCACATAATCTGCAGTATTGTGCCAGTTCTAATGACCCTCATCATCACGACACACACACACACACACACACACCACACACACACACACACACACACACACACTTCCTCTCTGAAAAGGAGACGTATATGATTACTGTGTGATTACGTCTTTCAGTCTCTGTCACTGATTATTATTATATAAAGTAGAAATGTATATCAATCATAAAAATAAGACATTTTCTTGTTTAACTTCAGCTAAACATCGGTCATATTTCATTAAATGCAACACGGAGACATTTGCATGAAGCTTAGAGTTTCCAGCCTGACGTATTATGTGTTTTATTTCTATTTCATTATTTAGGCAAAAAAAGGCATTGATATCTTTAAACACAGAGAAATTCCAACGTGAAATACAAATATTCTGTAAAAAACAATGTATAATAAAACGACATAAAAATAATAAGACAAACTATTTGGAAAAATATGTATATTTCAGTCAGACAACTCACGTGTTTCTTAATATGTTTATTATAAGCAGCATATAGTTTGAGTTTGGCGTCTAAGCTCGGGCCTCATCACTCCACAGATGTACAAAGAACATTGAGTGATGATTAGATAATTATCCCCCAAGCCTACAGGTGGAAGCTGGGGTGGAAGCTGGGGTGGAAGCTGGGGTGGAGCTGGGGTGGAAGCTGGGGTGGAGCTTGGGGTGGAAGCTGGGGTGGAGCTGGGGTGGAAGCTGGGGTGGAGCTGGGGGTGGAAGCTGGGGTGGAAGCTGGGGTGGAAGCTGGGGTGGAAGCTGGGGTGGAGCTGGGGTGGAAGCTGGGGTGGAAGCTGGGGTGGAAGCTGGGGTGGAAGCTGGGGTGGAAGCTGGGTGGATGCTGAGGTGGAAGCTGGGTGGAAGCTGGGTGGAGCTGGGGTGGGAGCTGGGGTGGAAGCTGGGGTGGAAGCTGGGGTGGAAGCTGGGGTGGAAGCTGGGGTGGAGCTGGGGTGGTGCTGGGGTGGAAGCTGGGGGGAAGCTGGGGTGGAGCTGGGGTGGAAGCTGGGGTGGAAGCTGGGGTGGAGCTGGGGAGGTGCTGGGGTGGAAGCTGGGGTGGAAGCTGGGGTGGTGCTGGGGTGGAAGCTGGGGTGGAAGCTGGGGTGGAAGCTGGGATGGAGCTGGGGTGGAAGCTGGGGTGGAGCTGGGGTGGAAGCTGGGGTGGAGCTGGGGTGGAGCAGGGGTGAAAGCTGGGATGGAAGCTGGGGTGGTGCTGGGGTGGAGCTGGGGTGGAAGCTGGGGTGGTGCTGGGGGGGAAGCTGGGGTGGAAGCTGGGGTGGAAGCTGGGGTGGTGCTGGGGTGGAAGCTGGGGTGGAAGCTGGGGTGGAAGCTGGGGATGGAAGCTGGGTGGAGAGCTGGGGTGGAAGCTGGGGTGGAGCTGGGGTGGAAGCTGGGGTGGAAGCTGGGATGGAAGCTGGGGTGGTGCTGGGGTGGAGCTGGGGTGGAAGCTGGGGTAGTGCTGGGGTGGAAGCTGGGGTGGAAGCTGGGGTGGAAGCTGGGGTGGTGGGGGGCAGGTGAGCAGCAGCAACATGAAACACAGCAGCAGGAACATGAACGCAGCAGTAGCAAGTGCAACGCAGCATAGCGAGGCAGAGGCAGGAAGACCTGGCAGCTTAAATAGAGCGGCATGTTTAGGAGAATGTGTTTGGTTGGTTGTAAGAGGGACGAGGCGGGTCAGGTGTTAATGTATCATTGGTGCTCGAGTTGACTGCTTGAACTAGCTCGCAGGCTTCGCCCCATTTAGTGCAGTTTTTTAAGAGGTAGTTCAAATCTAAAATAAATGTGAAGTATTGTAAAATGAAAATAAACAATAAAATACAATCAGTATATGAAAAATGACTGTATGAAAATATGTAGAGTATATTAATAATTAAAAGTGGAAAGGTTTTGCAGGAATTTGATTCAGTGTAACATAAACAAAGTAAAATTAAATAAGAGCAAATCTACTATTATAATAACTTTTATAAATAAGAAAAAATACTGTAAAAATATGGACAGTATAATTTAATGGAATATCAACAAGAAATACAAAATCAATATGGAAATTGTCTGTAAATAATATATTTAAATGGATAAAATGGGAGGTATGCTCCTGCATTACACGGACATGCCCCCCCCCAAATTATTTTTAAAAATAAAATTAAAAAAAACAATAATAAAAAGAAGAGAGACGTGAAGAATCATAAATACACTAAATAAATACAAAAACAAAATAAATCGTGTGTGAATAATATATTGAAATGGTAGTGTAGTGCAGGAATGTGCAGCATACCTCCCATTTTATCCTGACATGCCCCCTCCCTCTCTCTGTCTCAGTGTGAGGCAGCTGAAAGAGCCTGAATGGTGGGCCTTCGTGCTTCCCCTCCTCGGGCCCCTTTGCTATTTCTGT
>CM062275.1:32382636-32400136 GCA_031216635.1 Dissostichus eleginoides
TCGTTCAGAAAGCACAGAGCACCAAACCGGGCCTCCGAACACCAACGCCAAATCCTATCAGGAAATAATGTTCGGGAAATGCTACAAACCGAGCCCAAAAAGCAGACGGCCGCCGCTTTTACCGAGGCGGCGGAAAGACGCTCGGAAAGAGGCGTGTCCCGCGTTTTCACCCAGGAAAAAGACGTGGTCGAGTCGATTAAAATAAACACAAAGTCGTTGTTGAGGGAGGATGTTCAGGAACTTCAGTCTGATGCGTTTCTGATCAGAAGCAACTCGATGCCAACGTCTTCCGATGTGTGTCTGAATATGCCTCCCGCACTCAGAGGAAGCCATTCGTTTGACGAGAGAGCGAGTATCGGCGGTATGAGGAGACTCCGGAGACAAGCTGCCTTCGAACACTCTGCAAATGAAAGCCACGTAGATGTAGACGGCGGAAAGATGACGGAGAGCGGTGTGTCAATGATCTCAGAATTGGAAATGGAAAGCTACCCTCTGGAACGAGCCATCAGAGACACGCCATGGAGCTGGCAACGCGGAAACGTCGGAAAGAGAAACGGGAAGAGGAAGATCTGTCGGGACAATACGAGGGACGGGATGAATGTGAGGAGATGTTTGACTCAAGTAAAGACTACGATGTTAAACAAGCTGTGGCTGGCATTATGGCGTTAGGACATCCGCAGTTTGACATATCAGTGAGTCCGGAAATGTCTGGTCGTAAAACTTTAGGGAATGTAATATCTGTTATCCAGCACACAAACTCCATAAACAGGCCTCACTCTGAACAGTATCACGCGCTGAGACAGAAGGGATTTCATTTCAAGCGATGGAGTCGAGTGAATCGTTGGAGAGGAGCGATCAGTCGTTTCAAATCCCCAAATTGGTGCGGCAACCCAGCATACAAGTCCCAGAAATCAGGGTGACGGTGGAGCCCGACAGCCCACAAAAAGCTCCCGAGGTGAAGGTGAAAGAGCCGGAGAAGGAGGAGTTTCAGTGGCCTCAGAGGAGTGAAACTTTAGCACAATTCCCTCCGGAGAAACTCCCCCCGAAGAAGAAGAGGCTCCGCTTGGCCGACATTGAGCACTCCTCCGGGGAATCTAGTTTTGAGTCGGCGTGTACAAGTCTCTCCCGAAGTCCAAGCCAAGACAGCAACTTATCTTATTGCTCCACCTTTTCCTTCGACAGGGAGGAGGTTTTGAAGTCGCCCGCCCGACAAGATGAGTTTGGAAAACCGTTGGAGCTTCTGGCGGTGCCGGGAAGCGTTCATAACTTATCGCTACTCAACCAGAGACAACAACACGAAATGAGGCGATCGTCTTCAGAACAAGCGCCTTGTAACTTACGCAAGGAACTACCAGAGGCTCGTAGCATATCGTTCGATTACGGTAGCCTTACGCAAACTTCTAAACTTAGACACGTGGATTCGAGGGAGAGAATGAGGGGGGATTTGGTGAGGCAGGAATCGTTGAATATGGAAACTGAAGTGGGGCAGCAAGGGTTTCACCTCAGCAACACTTTGCCAATATTCTCCACCGGGAACACGTTTCCCCAGCTGTCCCATCCGAGCCTCTTAGTTCCGTGAGATTACAAACTCACGTGCCATCGTACGGCAGCATCACGTACACGTCAGTATCACAGATTTTCGACAATCAGTACGAAAGCGTGCCTCTCAGACTCAGATCTCTCGTGTTTCCAGACGACGTCGACGGAAGCTCTCGATTTGTCGTCGGCTAAACTGAAAACGGGCATTCCTCTTTCTCTGACGTCCAGAACCATTTCCATCACCAACGCCTCCAGTGGTGGCGCCAACAAACGGATGCTTTCGCCCGCCAGCAGCCTGGATCTTTTCATGGAGGTGAAGCAGCAGAAACGGGTGAAAGAGGAGCGGATGTTCGGGCAGATCGTGGAGGAACTGAGCGCCGTGGAGCTAGGGAAATGTTACCTGAGTGAAGAGAAGGGGCGAGCGTCAACACCTCAGGTTATCACACGACTCGAATCCACGATGGAAAGCAGCTCGCCTCCTTACGGGAAAGAAATTGGTGTTGAGAAGCGAGTGGAATTGGTGGCGAAACTCGTTACCAATCAAGATGTTTTGATCTCCGAGCATTCAAGATCATTTCCGAGTCTTCGCACGACGACGGGGGTTAGCTGGTGTTTCCTGAACCACACAAAGCCAAACTACTCGCACAGCGACGCCCCGTTTTCCTCCGTTTACGCCTCGTGGGGCGTCAGTAGCCACAACCCAAACCCTTTGGATTTGAACACAAGCGCCGCCTTGGCTCTACTGAGATCCAAACAGAAAGGAGGCTCTGTTATCTATAGCAAGGCAGCCATTGGTCAACCAGGTGCAGGGAAGTTGGTGTCGTCGCTCCTCATGTGGAGGCAAACCGTGGAGCAGGTGAGGAGATATCCTAAATACCTTTTTATTTCACACTGGTCCATTTCGCATACATAACAAGTCTTCTTTCAGACCTGTAGTCTCTCAGGGATTTGAAATGTAGAATGCTTTATTACCCAACATTTGTCAAACTCTTAGATGTTTTGGCCAAAGCTGCAGATATGAGCTTTAATTCATTACTGCAATGTGTTGCATTAGATATAGGTTGTTAACATTGAGATATACTGACAATAGCTGCAATTAGTTGCAAATAAACCAGGTGCATTTTTGAAAAACACAAACATATTACATCCAAACCCTCATTGTGTAATTAGTGTTACTTTTCAATGTATTACTATTAATTTTCAAGATGCAATTATTACTTATATTCATAACAAAACAAAATGCAGAATATCTTTGGACATTTATACACATCAACATTGGCTTTGAGGACCTGAGATAGACATTTTAAACAATTTTCTTGTTCCTTTTGCACCAAAATCGACTTGAATATAATCTGCAATATTGACCCTAAAATCATAGTTTTTCAGAGAGTACATGAGTATAAATTAGGTAGTTTAATTTAATTGCGGTTTTCTGTAGAGTTTCCCCCTTCAGCATTATCCATGTTTGCCAAACATTTCGTGTAGCGCCATGTTTGACATTCAATATTGTCAGCATCGCGTTACGCCGTCGATACGGTGTCCGCTTTAAAATGGATGTTAACAAAATGTTTGTTCATCCTATTCAGCTGCAGAGGAAACTGGAGCCCCGAGAGAACGACGCCACTTACGGAAGAAGGGAAAGAAATCAGAGTGAAATCTGCCAAAGACGAGTGGAAAGAGCGGGAGGCCGTTCAGACGCTGCCAACTCGAATCAAGATCTTTGAGGGGGGGTCAGTGAAGATATCAGCTATCATAACACTCTGCTGACAGCACAGCGCTATTTAGGGACAGGGGGAAGTACTCAGAGGGGGGGAGTACTCAGAGGGGGGGAGTACTCAGATATAGTAACCCTACAGTACAAGTAGAAGTACTCAGATCTTGTACTTGAGTAAAAGTAGAAGTACCAGAGTGTAGGAATACTCTGTTTCAGTAAAAGTCCTGCATTCAAAATGTTCCTCAAGTTAAAGTAGAAAAGTATTCTCATCAAAATATAGTGAAAGTAGCGACAGTAAAAGTAGAAGTACCAGAGTGTAGGAATACTCTGTACATGTTGCAGATACTACTCAGGTACTTTTGCAGTATACTTCTTTCTGAATACACCTTCCACCCCTGAGTAAAAGCATGATCCTGAAATACACACACACACACACACACACACACACACACACACACACACACACACACACACACACACTACAGTAAAAGTCCTGCATTCAAAATGTTCCTCAAGTAAAAGTAGAATGTATTGGCATCAAAATAGTTAAAGTAGCGACAGTAAAAGTACTCAGATCTTGTACTTGAGTAAAAGTAGAAGTACTCAGATCTTGTACTTGAGTAAAAGTAGAAGTACTCAGATCTTGTTCTTGAGTAAAAGTAGAAGTACTCAGATCTTGTTCTTGAGTAAAAGTAGAAGTACTCAGATCTTGTACTTGAGTAAAAGTAGAAGTACTCAGATCTTGTACTTGAGTAAACGTAGAAGTACCAGAGTGTAGGAATACTCTGTTTCAGTAAAAGTCCTGCATTCAAAATGTTCCTCAAGTGAAAGTAGAAAAGTATTCTCATCAAAATATAGTGAAAGTAGCGACAGTAAAAGTAGTCATTGTGCAGATTGGTCCATTTCAGAATAATATATATGATGTGTTTTATAATGATTGATCATGAAAGTGTTCTCAAAGCTGGTAAAGGTGCAGCTAGTTTGAATGACTTTGTATACTGCAGGTTGTCAATTTACTCCAGGTGGAACTACAGTCTGAAACTGTTTCTGTGTTCCAGGTATAAGTCCAATGAGGAGTATGTGTATGTGCGAGGTCGCGGTCGGGGGAAATATATCTGCGAGGAGTGTGGAATCCGCTGCAAGAAGCCGAGCATGTTGAAGAAACACATCCGAACTCACACTGACGTCCGGCCGTACGTCTGCAGGGTCTGCAACTTCGCCTTCAAGACTAAAGGTACATACACATTGTTAGAAAAATCTCACTGGTCCCCGGCTTGAGCTTCAATCTCAGGATCCATGTATTTGTGATCCTCTCCAGAATGGAAGTAGTCATCACATACAGAGCATCAACTAGTTCCTGAACAGTGTCCTTCACATGCTGATATCCAAGAGAGGGAGTTACACAGTCACAAGATGGAGGAATAGAAAGCAGTATTCAATGTTTACTTCAGATTAGCTCCACGTCAGAAATGATCATGCTTGTCATATGTCTCTCTCCATAGAGGCTGAATCATCATGTTAATCACATAGCTATCATATGCCTAAAACAGTCCTGATGCTCTTCTAGGTAATCATACATCCTGTCATGTTCACAGCTACAGTTGGGACACCTTTGTTATCATGCTACTCTCATACTGGAAGAGGACATTCAGTGTTTTACCAACACACATGTTGAGAGGAAACTGCCTTTTCAAAAAAACACCCATACGAAAAAATTCCAAACTTCATTGCATCTCAACAGAAGGTGTTCATCTGAGGAGTAACTGTAATGATGAGCTGAAATACTGTGAAACTTTATCTAAACTAAAACTATTATTTAGAAACCGAATCCTGAATGGTTCTGAGCAGGACCTGTGAACTCATGCTTGCTATTTCTGTCGTTTAAAAGTTATTTCTTTTTGGGTTTTATTGTACAAAAGAATGATATTTATTTTTACCGACTTCATGGATCACGGTTTTGCCTTTTTTAGCCCATACCAAAATATAAGATACACATTATTTATATCCAGTTTGTTTATCTAGAAACTAACTGATACACATCTATTCATTGTAATTAGGAAGGAGGTACATGTCAGAGCTTTTTTATCCACTTATTTATATTATTTTCTTGCCGACGTTTCTAAATTGGACTCTCTTAAAACGGATCAGCTTTCTTTCATAAAACTATTTTGGCTGCATAAAATACGTGTGAAAATCTTGTTCAAATCAAATCTGTTTCTCATCCTTAGTGTCTTTGTTTTACAGGAAACCTGACTAAACATATGAAGTCGAAGGCGCACATGAAGAAATGTCTTGAGCTGGGAGTGTCGGTGACGATGGACGATACGGAGATACAGGAACACGGTATCTATAATATATCATATTCAATTGACTTGTTTATAGACTCTTGCACGATTTCTATTTTATTTGTATTTACTTGCACTATTTAATCAGTTTCATTTGTTCTATGTCCTATATATATTCATTTTGCACTGTTGAAGGAGTCTGTGACTTCCGTTTTTCATTGCCATGTCTGCACTGTAGCTACTGTGCACAGGACAGTAAAGCCTTGAATCTTGAAAATGGTAACGTACCGATTTATATAGATTTATCTGATCATTTAATGGTTTAGTGGTTATTGCTTCAGTGAGTGCAGGAATGAGTCCTACAACCAAGGAAGATAAGATAAGATAAGATAAGATAAGAAGTACTTTATTGATCCCAATTTGGGCCATGTTTGTGTTGCAGCAGCAGAAAAGACAAGGCATTGTACAATACAAATGAAAAAGACAGCATTTCAGCTCAAACTAAACTGCTGTTTCTCTTTTGAAGTGGACGAATCAAAGACATCGGTCACCACCAAACACCAGTTCTCAGACGCCGATGATTCGGACGGTATGGACGAAGACGAGATCGACGAAGAGGACGAAGAGGACGAGGATTACGACGGCGATTCGACTCCGAAACTGCGTTCGAGGAGCACGAGTCCTCAATCGTGTGGTGTCACGTCTTTATCCGTCACCTCCACCATCCACGGATACTCGAAGTCTACGGACGAAGACTCGTTGACGATGCTTTCTCCGGATCAAACCAGCTTCCTGTTCGACCCGTACACTTCCTGTCTGCTGTCTCCAGGATGGGAGTCTCCGATCAGAGAACCGTCTCCATCTCGTCTTCGTTATCCGTCCCCGATGAGGGAGATTTCCCCGAGAGGACGGTCTTCCCCTCGTTGGGATTCCTCTCCGTTGAGGCCCAGTTCTCCCAGTTTCTCCCCCGTTCAGAGGCCCCTCTCCCCCGGGGAGGCGTCGGCCAGAGGGAGGCAGAGGGTTGTGCTCAGAGCGGTTTCTCCACGCAGAGGATCACATCAACATCAACATCAACATCAACATCAACATCAACACAAGGGGGAGAAGAGCCGAGCGCAGGCCATCAAGATGGAGATGGAGAAAGGACACTTTGAAATGGAGACGGTAAGGAAGTTGTACAACCCCGAGTTAAAGGGGTAGGAATCTATACTCAAACATAAACAAAGGAAAGATATGATGTTTGGAGTAGAAAGACGCACCTCAACACTTCAGGTCCCGTTGCTTATCCGAAACGCCAATGAGCAAATTCCCAAAAGATGTGAGACCGTTCCACATTGCAGATTGTAAAGATCAATATTTCCTTGTTGTTTTTAATTGTTTCAGCACATAGCCTTCCTTTGTGAGATTCAAGCTGATCCTGACTTTGATATATGGGATGTGCAATCTTTTCTTTCTTTTCAAAACCACGAAGAGTCTTTGAAATAAAGATGATCGATCATGAATTGATAAACCTCTGAAAATATGGGTCAGATTTGGATAATCTTTGGTGGGAAGTGTGGCCCTGGGAAAAGAAACCATTGATAATGTTTTGGAAAAGGAAGTTGAAACTCACCAATTTGGTGCTACACCTAAAGTCCAAGAAGCATTTCCCCAAAAATGGTGGAAAGGTAACACATTGCAGATTCCCAAGTCAAATATGTTCTTGTTTATTTCCTTGTTTTGGGACGGAGACTTAATGAGAGTGTTTTAAACGAGCCCTGACTTGGAAATACCCTTCCACGTTTTGTTGGGACTGTTTCTTTACAGATTCAGAACTACACTAACCTTTGAAATGAAAATGATAGGTATCGGGAGGTTCGGCACCTAATAGGGTTTAGATTTGGATGATAGTGGTGGGAAGTTTTGGCCTTTGGCAAAGAAAATAAGTTGAAACTCACCAATTTGATTCCCGGCCCGAAGCTAAACCAAAAGTCCGGTTAAGCATTTTACCCCAAAATTGTGGAAAGGTAACACATTGCAGATTCCCAAGTCAAATATGTCCTTGTTAATTTCCTTGTTTTGGGACAGAACATCTGGGATAGGCGACGCTTCCGCGTTTGATTTGGACTGTTTCTTTACAGATTCAGAACTACACTAACCTTTGAAATGAAAATGATAGGTATCGGGAGGTTCGGCACCTAATAGGGTTTAGATTTGGATGATAGTGGTGGGAAGTTTTGGCCTTTGGCAAAGAAACAAGTTATCATCAAAGATGCTAGACCCCCCAGACCCCTAGACTTAGACATTTGGGATATGCTTTACTAAATGCTGTGTCAAAAACACTTTTGTCGCAACACTAATAAAGGAACTCTGATTCTCTTTTGTTTCCAGGATCAGAGGAGCAGCTTGTCGCCCCCCCAAAACCTCCTCAGCCACCTTCCCCTTCACTCCCAGCATTCAACCCGCTCTCTTCTCCCATTGGTTCCCATTGGAGGACACCAGATGTTACCCTCCACCTCCACACCTCCACCTCCACCTTCCTCCAGCCCTGACGCCCCCCTCTCCTCGGCCCCGACGACCCCCAGCAGTGAGGGGTCGTTCCTGGGCATCGAATCTGCAGTGGAAGACGCTGGAGGAGAAAATAATCCGGAGAAAAACCCAGAACAGGAAGTACAAACTTGCCTAAACGCCATCGCCTCGCTGAAGATCACCACAGAGGAACCTCACTGAGAAACTCATCTCACTCTCATCTTTAACTTTAACCCCCTCAGAGGATCTTTATAAACGCCTTCTGGTGTTGCACATCGCTCCGTTTGACGAGGAGATTGAAACAGAAGAAGAGGAAGAACTTGAAACAGAAGAAGGATAACTTGAAACAGAAGAGGAAGAAGAACTTGAAACAGAAGAAGGATAAATTGAAACAGAAGAGGAAGAAGAACTTGAAACAGAAGAAGGATAACTTGAAACAGAAGAGGAAGAAGAACTTGAAACAGAAGAACTTGAAACAGAAGAACTTGAAACAGAAGAACTTGAAACAGAAGAAGGATAACTTGAAACAGAAGAAGGACTTGAAACAGAAGGACTTGAAACAGAAGGACTTGAAACAGAAGAACTTGAAACAGAAGAAGGAGAACTTGAAAAGGTGCCGAAGGAGAACCGGAGAATCATTGCTGGGTGCAGGTGCAATACGGAAAGATATTATGCTAATATGCCTTTGTCTGACATAGTAGTTTGCATACAATTGCACATAAATTATATTTATGGATCTGTACGATACTTATACTCCTTCTTAGATGCATACGAATATTTGACTGTATGTGTACTTTGAGAATAGACTGTTGTTTAATGTAATCATATCGAGGTGTGATGCAGTAGTGCAGTAACTGAACACTATTTATATAAGGGGAAATGTGTGTATTATGAAACAGTCTGACCAAATTTGAAGTAGACGCTTTTCTCGTGCAGTTTGGTGCTTCGGAAGCGGCGGCGAGGGTCTGTGCCTTTACTTTGCTTTTCATCTTTTATTTATTTATTATGGGAAGAAAGCTCTTTGTTTCTCGTGCCGGCGATCCGGCTGCAGCTTGATTTATTGTGAAACAATCTTTAAAAAAAAAGGAAAATCAGAAAAGTTTCCTATGTTGCATTTTTCTAAATGTCGTGGTTTTTATCTTGGTAAAAAAAATGCATGGAATTTGCTATTGCACAAAAATAGATAAGATGTAAGATGTATTTATATATTAGAACGTGAGCACTTATTGAGATATTTGACTACTATTTATATGGTATATCTGTACTTATGCAGCCGTTTGAGCCACGTCTTTGCTTTGGTTACGTTTTTCTCTCACACACAAGACCAGAAGCGTTTCGTGACGATGCACTTTCATGCTTTCATCTTGAAAATAAGGGAGTTTTTATTTATGTTTATTTTTTAGAAACATTCCAGTTTTCTTTCTCATTTTGTGAAACTTGTTGCACAAAAATTCAAGGGGCTATGAGGATCAGTGGACGGTCTGTTGTCTTGCATTTAACTGCAGAACTCAATATCACTTTACTGTAAGGTATACTTTAGTGCTAATCCTGCACCAGATGCATTACTCTGTACATAAAGGCGTATTTCTATGATTTAAAGTATTTTTGCAGTGTTGAAACTTTTTATGTGGATGTTTATATCTCTTTGAGAGGTTAACATGTACGGTGGCCCACAGGTGCAAACACTTTACAATGACCCAGATATCAAACACGAATGTTCCACATGAAGAAACATCTTCAGCAACTTCACAACACGTGCAGCGTTTAGAGAACATTCAGCAACTTGAGGAGACATGGCAGCGTTTACTGAAAGCTGCAGAAACCGAACGCTGAAGAAGCTCAAACACAACGGAGACCAGGGGACACTAAAGAGTGACGCACGCAGCTGGGAGACCAGGGGACACTAAAGAGTGACGCACGCAGCTGGGAGACCAGGGGACACTAAAGAGTGACGCACGCAGCTGGGAGACCAGGGGACACTAAAGAGTGACGCACACAGCTGGGAGACCAGGGGACACTAAAGAGTGACGCACGCAGCTGGGAGACCAGGGGACACTAAAGTGACGCACACAGCTCGGTGAAAACATTTTTTTTTTTTTGTGAAAACGTTTTTTTTTTTCTGGTCTCCCAGCTGTGTGCGTCACTCTTTAGTGTCCCCTGGTCTCCCAGCTGTGTGCGTCACTCTTTAGTGTCCCCTGAACTCCCAGCTGTGTGCGTCACTCTTTAGTGTCCCCTGATCTCCCAGCTGTGTGCGTCACTTTAGTGTCCCCTGAACTCCCAGCTGTGTGCGTCACTCTTTAGTGTCCCCTGGTCTCCCAGCTGTGTGCGTCACTCTTTAGTGTCCCCTGGTCTCCCAGCTGTGTGCGTCACTCTTTAGTGTCCCCTGGTCTTTTAGTAAACGCTGCGCATGTCTCCTCAAGTTGCTGAAGATGTTTCTTCATGTGTTTTTAGATCTGCATCCATAGTTTCAGGTCGTTGTTTGCACCTGTCGGCCTCCGTAGAAAGTCTGCAGATGAGATTTAATCTTTAAAAAAACGCTGTTACTGGATGGATTTTAAATCAGAAACACTTTGTTCTCTCATGTTTACATAAAGTATTTAAAAGGTGCCCTGCTTCACTTTCTGAACATGTATCTTTGATTTCTTGTATTTTCTTTGTGGTGATTTGACGGTGCAGACGCTGACGTGCTCTGGCCTACGTTACGTACTCAGATTGTTCTGATTGTGAACTCATATTTAATGAACTGCTTTGTGCCTCGTGTCTCTGAACGTCCCTGTAAACCCACAGAGGAAGAATCAGCATTTTTACCTCTCATCACATCTTTTGGGGTCGAAAATAAACCCTCGGTAGCCAAACTGTGGTTCCTCTGTTTGGTGCTCCACTTTTAAACATGAAATCCAGGATTGTTTAAAGAGAATATGCTTCAAACTCCAGGATGTGTCGCAGTTCATTTTGTTTTTCTTTAACTTGTTATTCAGGGTTTCGTAACGAGCAAACCGTACATTCTTTCTCAGTGTTTTCAGCAACGTTTTGTTAGAAAAAGGTGCTTCTTTTCACTTTTGTTTCTACGTTTTCAAATATATTTCAGTGTTTCTTTTCCCCGTCTTTCTTTGTGTGTCAGCAGTTCTTTTTGTGTGACACATTAACTTCTCCGGTGTTTTTTAGCTGTATTTTGTGAGAAACAAAGGCTTCTTTTTTACTTCTAGGCCCTTTTTTAAAAGCACATTTTTAGGGTAAAACGTGAGCTTATTTTTTTTACTTATTTTCTGCTTTCAGTGCATTTTCTGGTGTGAAAGAAGCAAATGTTTCCCTCTTTTCTTCGTGTTTTGGGTCGTATTTAAAGAGAAACATTAGCTTCTGTTTCACTTCTTCAGAATCAGAATCAGGTTTGAGTAGGTTTACAAATACGAGGAATTTGGAATGGAAACTATTTAACGTTAAGATATAGAAACATTATTTACATGAAATCTGGATATACCAAAACACTGTGCAGTTGCAAAGTACTTAAAATAATAATAAAATCAGTATTGTCATGGAAGTGGATGTGAGGTAGCTTGTGTACAGAAGTGCAAAAGATTGGGTCGTGCAGAAGAGGCAATACTTAAATGAAATAAATAAAAACTAGTTAGAGTTAAGATTGAAATAGTTTAAAAGGAATATACATATAACCCGATGATGTGTGTCGCAGATTATTTAGTTTCTCTTTAACATGTTATTCAGGGTTTCCTCCATTCACACCGGTGGCAATGAGCATAACTTCTTTCTCAGCGTTTTCTGAACTTCTCCGTCTCTTTATTCCCTGTTTTTTTAGCTGCATTTTGTGAGAAAACTGAGCTTTTTTGCCCTTATTTAAATGTTCTTTTCTGATATCAGCTATTTTTTGGAGTGAAAACTGAGCGTCCTTCTTCCTCTTTTCTTTGTGTTTTTAGTCGTATTTAAAGAAAAATATTAGCTTCTATTTAACTTCTTCAAAAACGAGTTAAAGTTAAGATTCAGATCAGAATCAGAATCAGGTTTATTGCCAGGTAGGTTCGCACATACTAGGAATTTGCCTTGATGTCATGGTGCATACATAAAATATAAAAAACAAGAAATCTAATATAAAACAAAAAAATCTTTTACACCGTAATAAAATACAGTTAAATAGCAGTACAAATAAAGCAGTAAGTTACATGGAAATAGAATGCTATGAATGAATTTTAGAATATAAACTATGAAATGTGAAATCAGAATATGTGCAGAAAGGAGTATGAACATTGTGTGCATTAATGTAATATAGTCTATGATGTGGCAGAGGTAAAGTGTCAGCGGGGGGGCCGGGCCTTGTTTAAGAGGCCGGTAGCGGAGGGGAAGAAACTGTTCAGGTGGCGAGAGGTTCTGGTCCTGATGGAGCGCCCACGTCATGCTTTTCCGGTTCTGACCCGTCCCCTTGTGTTCTGAAGCTTCTGCATGTGAACGGTCTGCAGAGTCTCAAACCCTCAAAGTGCACCCTGTAGGGAGTAAAACTCTAACACAGAGAAGACCTGTCTCTGCTGCCCCTGAACGCCTCGTTGGACATTTCTCTTTTTCCATTTGTGTCATGCGGTTCCCGGAAAAATGTAAGAAGTAGAAAGTAAAAAGTCCTCAGAAAAATAAGTAGTGGAGTAAAGTACTGATACCAGAAACATGTACTTAAGTACAGTAACGTAGTATTTGACTTCCCACCTCTGGTTAGATTACAATGGGCCCTGCAGTTTGTGTTTTAGTGTAATTCCCCCCCCCCTCCCCCCTCCTCTCTCTGGGTTATTTTGGGATGTTCTTATCACAGCTGTTGTCTCTTTGGACGCAGCGAGTCTTCAGACCCTCGACTCTCTTTCTCACCCCGACCCTCACTCGTGGTAAGACCCTGTGCTTCTTCATTAGGGACTTTTACTGTGAAAATCCTTAAAAAATAACATAAAATCTGTGTTTGACATGTTTTTTAAACCTATTTTTAATCGTTAAAAGTACTAACATGTGTTTGGAGTTGATTTCTGAAGCAATGTTGAAAATGGGTCATTTGTTAACAGATTGGATAGAAAAACTACATTTTACTGGTTCATATTTATGTAAATTCACCAATTTAGCACCAATATGTTCCTCTTTCTCCTACAGTAATTAATTCCTGATTTAATTTATTTTGCATATGCCGACTTTAATTAAATATTGAGTACATTAGAGGTCACTTGTGTATTAATCAGCTTTCTGTACGCGCACACAGTGACATTGCCGTGTATAAGTGTGTATTGGAAATAAATAAATAACTTGCCCATATTAAGAAGTTCCTAAAATAGCCGTTGGTGTGAACAGGTGCCATGTGTTCACAGAGGGAGAGTACACGTAAACAGGAACAGCCACTCAGACACCATTAAAGGGGCTTTAAACACACATTTAATCACTTTTTTAGTCAATAATTGAAATACGTCTTTGAATATTAGACTTTATTTGGGCCGAAACAGTGCTTTATGTCAGGAACGCATGCAGTGGTGCTCCTTCGAAAGAGAAGACATATATTTAAGGCTGTT
The DNA here is from genome assembly GCA_031216635.1 of Dissostichus eleginoides. NCBI lineage: Eukaryota > Metazoa > Chordata > Actinopteri > Perciformes > Nototheniidae > Dissostichus > Dissostichus eleginoides. Next base: position 32,396,226 of record CM062275.1, read on the forward strand.
TTAAGTGTGCATGACTCAATTATACAATGGTTGTACCTGCTGAGGGTGATTCATAATTATTTTAAATGCCATAAATGCTTCGAAAAATGTAGATTTAATATATTGTATTTGCGGGGTTTAATTACTTTTTATGAAATGGCAATCTGTTACTACTTATTTTTACATTTTTTTAATAATATTTATATTTTTAAAGTTTTATCTTCCCTTTGAATAATATTTCTATTAATTTTTATTTATTTTCACCTTTTAAGAATACATTTATTTTGTTAGTTTTTTCTTGCTTTTTTCCATTCATTAACTCTTAATTAAAAAGTGGCTTATTTTGACCGGTTTGATCACTTTTTATAAAAAATGCAACCTTTTCTAACTTTTAATCTGTTAGTTCTTCTTTTTACATTTTCTAATATTATTTAATGTAATGTTTTATATCCCCTTGATATGAACACTATTTCTATTAATTTTAAACTTAAAGTGGCTTATTTTGACCGGTTTGATCACTTTGTATTAAAAGCCAAAAGTAATTCTACCTTTTAATCTGTTTTAAGATTTTCCAATATTCTTTTATTTTATGTTTTATCTTCCCTTGATATGAACAATATTTCTATACATTTTAATTTATTTTCACCTTTTTAATAATACATGTATTTGTTCTTACTTTTTTCCTTACAACAACTCTTAATCAAGAAACTTAAAGTGGCTTCTTTTGATGAGTGAAAGATGGGAAACATTACATCTTTTGACTGCAGTGAGAGTTGCAAAATAATGCATGTCTCTCTCCTCCCAGTTTACAGTAATGGAGGCTTGTCTCGCCCCCGGGTGTCCGGACCTGGACCTGACGGAGGACCTGGCTCAGCAGCTTGAGGACATCATCAGCACCTACCAAGAGGAGGAGTCGCCCCCCGACCAAAACCAGGAGGAGGGAGAGGAGGTCCCGCCCACAAAGGAGACCCCCGGGTCCCGAAAAGAGCAGAAACTGGAGAAAAAGATGCTGAAAAACCTCGGTGAGAAACCCTTAGATCATGTTCAGGGGTCTCTACTTTAAAGAGTCCTCTCCTGCTGATGTTCAGGTGTATATCAGTATGTAGTGTCTCTACTTTAAAGAGTCCTCTCCTGCTGATGTTCAGGTGTATATCACTATGTAGTGTCTCTACTTTAAAGAGTCCTCTCCTGCTGATGTTCAGGTGTATATCAGTATGTAGTGTCTCTACTTTAAAGAGTCCTCTCCTGCTGATGTTCAGGTGTATATCAGTATGTAGTGTCTCTACTTTAAAGAGTCCTCTCCTGCTGATGTTCAGGTGTATATCAGTATGTAGTGTCTCTACTTTAAAGAGTCCTCTCCTGCTGATGTTCAGGTGTATATCAGTATGTAGTGTCTCTACTTTAAAGAGTCCTCTCCTGCTGATGTTCAGGTGTATATCAGTATGTAGTGTCTCTACTTTAAAGAGTCCTCTCCTGCTGATGTTCAGGTGTATATCAGTATGTAGTGTCTCTACTTTAAAGAGTCCTCTCCTGCTGATGTTCAGGTGTATATCACTATGTAGTGTCTCTACTTTAAAGAGTCCTCTCCTGCTGATGTTCAGGTGTATATCAGTATGTAGTGTCTCTACTTTAAAGAGTCCTCTCCTGCTGATGTTCAGGTGTATATCAGTATGTAGTGTCTCTACTTTAAAGAGTCCTCTCCTGCTGATGTTCAGGTGTATATCAGTATGTAGTGTCTCTACTTTAAAGAGTCCTCTCCTGCTGATGTTCAGGTGTATATCAGTATTGATGTCTGATGCTGTTCTCCAGGGAAGGAAGCCATGCTCCTGATGCAGAGTCTGAACAAACTGAACACTCCTGAGCAGAAGCTGGAGGCCATCATCAAGAAACACGCTGAGCTGGTGAGAAAATAAATAATAACTCACATCAGAAAGAAAGGTAGCACTTTACAATGAGACTACCCTTATAAAGGATTCATAAAGGGGTTATAATTAGGTTATGAATTAGGTTGTAAACCCTTTATTAATCATTAAGAACCATTTATAAACCAGTTCTAACATCGTTTTCATACATCAGCTCAGGCTCACTATTTGGCAAGAAGCCTAAGCCTTATATTGGCTACTTAGCGAGAATCAACTCAGTGAGCAACAGATACCAAGGATGCTTGCTGATGAAGGAGACGAAGTCATCATGGCCTTGACTTTAGCGATGTGTGTAAAACTATTGGACATGTTGCAGTGAAATAGATATCCATTTCCCCTTATAGGAGGAGTTGTAATCACTAGGAGGAGGCGTGTGGCGCAGTGGGTTGTTTATAGGTGTTGGGATCAGGTTCAAACCCCACTGCAGTCAGCATGTCGTTGTGTCCCTGAGACACTTCACCCCAAAGTGCTCCTGTGGGGATTGCCCACAGAATTGAGTATGTAAGTCTCTTTGGATAAAAGCGTCTAACATGTAACATGTAATGAGTAATCACTTAGCTAAGTAGCCAATATAAGGCTTAGCAGTACAGATACATGTGGGCTCACTATTTGGCAAGCAACCGGTCACAGTCGCCCTGTTTATCTCATGTCTTATAAAAGCTTAGTAATGATTTATAAAGTGTTCACAACCTAATTAATAAATGAATTACAAACTATTCGTAAACCCGTTATCAGGGTAGGGTTATTGTAAAGTGGTACCGAAAGAAAATACACAACACATGGTGTGGCTGTTTTAGTTTTGTCATGCTTTGTGTTTCCTCAAAAGCACAAATGGACTAATCCAGCGTTTGGTTGAGAACCGTGTTGCAGAAAGACAATGAATGATCCTTGAGTGTATTGTCCTGCAGGGAGAGGAGTGTTACAGCGACCAGAAGATGCTGCAGAAGAACTTTGAATCACTCTATTATCTTATATATTCTGTATTGTTGCAGTTAGAGGAGCGTTACAGCGACCAGAAGCAGCTGAAGATGCTGCAGAATAACATCAAATAACTCCCTAATCTTATATATTGTGTATTTTTCCAGCTGAAGGTGCTGCAGAGGAGCTTTAAATCACTCTATAATGTTATATATTGTGTGTGTTTTCAGCTGGAGGAGCACCGGGGGGAGCAGAAGCAGCTGAAGATGCTGCAGAAGAAGCTCCTGCAGGTGATGAAGGACAAAGATCAGCTGCAGAGCGAACACAGTCGGGCGGTTCTGGCTCGCAGTAAACTGGAGGGACTCTGCCGAGAACTGCAGAGACACAACAAGACCCTGAAGGTAGGAGGAGGCTCAGGAACACACGACAACAACTCAACATCTTGCCCAGTGTATGTGTCTGATATCTAGTCTAGTCTCCACCTGATATAAGACACAATAACTTCAGGAGTAACACTGCAGTGAGATATAGGCTCCTGTTTTTAGACAATGCATCATCTTGTTAAGTCAAAACATCTTATTTTGTATCTCAGAGGAAACACATATTTTTTTACATATTTATTAGAGAATCACTTTTGAGATTTCCTGATTCTGGTGAAATATAGTTCAGAATGAGTTCTCCAGATAATTAAAGATGTGATTTATCTAAATATCCCGTCTTATTTCTAGAAATCTTACCAAGCTAATGTTCACTTGTTCTATTGGCAGATTTTGGGACTTATTTCACGTGAAAACAACTTGTTTTCATTATTGTTTAACTTGTTGTTGGAGCAGCATTTGTTCCAGTGCATCTCAACTAATGAATCAGTTAGTATTTAGTCTGAATCTCGTGTCAAACAGAGCAACGATGGTCTGTATCTCATGCTATCATAACACTCGAGTGCAATCAACTTCTCCTGCAGAAATTTCTTTAAATTCTGTTTCAAAATCTCTCTAATCTGGAGATCTGCTGCTTTTCTGTGTCTTATATTAAAGTGAATATCTTTAGACATTGTAACACATCACCTTGCACTTTGAGACACTGGGATGGACA